>VUQI01030582.1:0-15319 GCA_015106735.1 Paratilapia polleni
TAAAAGTGCTTGTAATGTAGAAGCAGGGCTCTAACAGTCTTAGACGGTTAAGTATGTGGGTCACACCCATGAAGAACTTGCCAAATCTTCTCTGCCAATGCCAAACAGCTTATTCCGCTATTGACTCTTGTTTGGTGTCTTTATTGGATTGGATGATTGAAGTCTGAAGAAACAAGACATACTGACAATTCAACAATTTATTCATTTAACAAACAGGGGCCTCAGTAGCATGTGGAAGAACCATACACAGCCTGGCACCTCCTCCTCATGCTGGTCACCAGCTTGGTCACACACTGCTGTGGGATGGTATCCCATTCTTCAACCAGCATTTATCGCAGGTCAGCCAATGTGGTTGTGCTGGTCACTCGAACAGCACGCCCAGGCTGATCCCACAAGTGTTCAGTGGGGTTGAGGTCAGGACTGCAGGCAGGCCATTCCATCCTCTCCACTCCCAAATTCTGGAGATAAGCTGTTTGGCATTGGCAGAGAAGATTTGGCGAGTTCTTCATGGACTCAACCCACATACTCAACTCTGCTGCTCAACCCACAAATAAATTTTCCCTATAAATTTAAAGGCACAGAAACAGGCTTTCCAACGGTATGAGATTTATTGCCAAGAAGCATTGTTACAACAAAGAAATAATACACCAAACACAAATTTCCTTACTTTTTGTGCTAAGTATGTATACTGAACATATAAGAGCATATGCTTTGTTAAAGGTGGAAAGTAACTGTAGTAAAACCCATAATATAACATGCCACGATAGTGGCATAAAATTATTAATTCAAGTAAATTTAAGCACAGATGCTTACAGTATTTAAACAGCATGCATTGTTCACGGTGAGATTACTATTCAGGCTGCCTGTTGGTGGGCATGTCATTGGAAAAACTCATTGAGCATTTACGTAATTATTACTGGATAGTATGACGCTGTTGACGTTTAATTACAGGAAGTGGTTTAGGAGGCGATCGGATGAGATTAATTTCACAGGCGCAGACAGACAGATCCAGTAAAACCAGTGGGTCGCGCTTCACGGATATCGCAGCCCTTTATTGGGTACAGATAACGGGATGGATTGTGTCCTACCGGAGAAGAGAAAAAAGAAAAAAGAAAAAAGAAAAAAAGAAAAGGGGGGGGGAGGGGGGTGTCGATCCTCGTGTTCCGATTGGTTCAAACCATAGGTGTGTCAGGAGGTGTGTACGCCATGTCGCTGTCCTCTCTACGTTATTTCCTGTGGAGGACGAAGAAGTTTTTGACAGCAGGGAGGAAGGCGACGCTTCGAGTTCTCAGCAGATCCGATCAGCGGGCCCATCTGTGTGTGTCTGAACGTCCTGGGACCAAAACAGCTCCCTCCTCTTCCTCCTCCGATAAAACGCAGGCGTCCATTCCCGCGACGTCAGCTTGAAATGCTTAGGATAGCAGACTCCGAGCTGAGGTATTTGACAACCTTTATTTCTAACCTATAACGTTATGTAATTGTGCAAGAGGCTCTTCATTCCATTGCCTGTTGATTTCAACAAACTTTATTATTCACTCGCACAGAAAGCATAAGTGAACTGAGCGCTGTAGCTAACTTTTTGTTCCTTTTTTCTCCCATTGAAGACTACAGACGCTTGTCCTTTATGTGCTGCTTAGTTGTGTGTTGCGGGTGAGCCCCAGATAAACTTCCTGACTAGTCACGTCTTCACCTGTTTGTGAACGAACCGCAGACCCACACTGGAAAGCAAGCTTCCCCTTGCAGCCCCAGATATGCTTCTGTCTCATTGCGTGTGCAGCAGTACAAAGAAATGACTTTGATAACACGCTTTTGAATCAAAACGTGTTGTCTTTAATCTACTCTGCACCTGTTGTTGGTGTTGTTTTATATCTGTGTGACCCATGGCTGACCTTGTTGTAGGAGAGATCAAAGGGTTAGAAAAGTCCAAACAGCTGATCCAGATTCAGCAGGAGGCACTGGCAAACGTGAGATGGTGCTGTTCTTTACTGACAAAGTGTAAGATAGGATCTGCAGCTTTCTAGGTGACCTGAAATATAATGCTTTGCATTTTGATTTTAGCTCTTTTGTATCCTCTAGCGTGCTTTCTTGAGTCCGGCTGTCTCCACTCTGTGCAACTCGTATTTCCTCTTCTCCTTTAACCTAAAGATAGAGCCCCAATGTCTGGGATAATATATCCTCTGGGAGTTCAAACACAATGTCCTCTGAGGTAATGAGGAAACATGGGCTGGACTCAAAGGGAAATAAAGTCAGCTAACTCAGTCAAGACTTTGCTGTCAATCTATTTCTTAGTTTTTCTACACATAGACCTCATAGGGCTTTATTATATGAATGAGATGGGCTAAAGTTACAGGCAAGGTGAACCCATCAAAATACTGTGACATCCAACTAATTCACCTGTTAATAATAAAGGAGAGACAGAGGCAACAGTATTTGTTTCAGTGCAGTTTGTATCATCCATTAAGGGCAGCTATCAAGTTTAAAATATTTAATGTACTATGTAAGCCCAAGAAAGCCAGCAAACTCTCACATTTGAGAACCTGCAACCACAGAGTTTCACCTTTCTCCAAATTCAGAGTTAGTTAAATGAACATTAAACTAGTTGCAGCTAGATTTTATCAACAAAATGACACATTTGCCACACACTTGGCAAAAGATGTTAAATTTATTCATTAAAGTATGCCTTTATCTTATTTATATGAACTGTTACAGTGATGGATATGAAGGTGGCATAAAAGTGCAGTTTCAGACTTTTTCTTTCTTTTCTTGGGCCCATATGATGTCAGTGTGAGTGGATATCCCTAATATGGTCATCTCAGGCACACAGTTCTGGCTGTGAGCACAGAAGCCCCACCCACTTGCTGTTCAAACCTTCTGTTTGTGAGGGGCAGCCAATTACAAGAAAGGGAGTGTGGCCTTAAGTGGAGAGGAGCTAAAACAGTCAGTGGATGAAGTGAGGGGCTGCAACAAGGCCCAGTGTAAGATTATTAAGAATTATTTTAAACTTTGAATCCTGCATATACTACTACAAGAATAAAAATGTGGAACTGGAAATGAGCATAGCACTGTAGGTGGACTTTAACTGCTGTGTATTGTGTTGTGGAATGTACAAGACTTACCCAAGCTACCCTTTGATGAAGAAATCTCATCAGTTTATCAGAGGGCCGATGCTGTGCGTCAAAGCAACTTATCAAACCAGTTGGTCAGCCACTGTCTCAATGACTATGGTCCAACAAGTTCACCATGTTTTCTTAGGAAAGCCTTCAGCCACATATTGTATACACTCTATATGGTGCTATTCACAGTGTACTGCAGGTACCCATGCACATCTGTTTACACGCACTTATTTATTAACCCCCTTGCATGTTCTTGGCGTTCTGTCATGACCTGTTCCCTAAATGCTGCAACACAAAGACTAGATAAACTAAAACAAGCATGCTTTGATCAATACCATCCTCACTGTTGGGGCACAAGAGTTCACAGAGTGTATGTTTTTCTACCCCAGACAGCATTTTATCTACTTGGCACCTTCAACCATTTGTTCACTGAGCAAACTTTAAGCCTAAAGTAGCTGCACAGTGACCCTGGTTTCTTTCATGAATGCCTTACAGATGCGTGCAGTTGTGCAAACTGAGATTGTACACCACAATTTCTGTAGCTTTGATATCATTAAAACACAGGTAAAATGGTAAGACAATACTGTAAAAAGCAAGTGAGTGGTGTTTTAAGAGGGTTAGAAAAGCAGATGATCCATCTGCAAAGTATGTCTGAAGGGCAGACTTGTGTTTTTCTGCCTTTATCCTGCAATTGAGCATTCGTGATCACCTCCTTATTAGGTTTCACAGCCAAAAATGCTTTGGATGGTTCTAATCTGCTTATCAAGAAAGTCTACAGTAACATCTGCTGCTATGAATTACTGGAAGTTGGAGAGAGTCTTACAGAACACGAGCATGGGCTGTGATGCTGTTTTGTTGTGTGATGGCTCAAACAGATGTCCTTTACCCCGCTGTGAGCAGCTGGGAGCTCCAGCAAACACCCACCCACTCACCACTCTGTAAGATCCACTCTTAAAAGCAGACATGCAGAGGAACAGACAGGTCGACAGTTTACTTCTGTCTTGACTTTAATCCTCAAGAGACAAAGGTGATTTTAACTTCTGCGTCCATAGACCTAAAAGCTATTCATTTAGTGTAAACACCATATATAATGGACACTATGTACTCTGTGTGGGTCAATAAATCAGAATGAAAGGCTTTGTATTAAACTATACATGTGAGTACTTTGGCTGGACAGGTTGGAATTAAGCATGTAAAAATAAGTCATTTGAAATAATGAGCTGCTGTTGACTCACAGGGCACGGTTCACTTATCAAACATAGTCCTCACATTATGAACTTAACAGACTTTTTCTTATGGCATTAGTACCCCAACAGAGTGTCTACAAAGAAAGTGCTTCCTTTGCACTTTTCAGTCAGCCATCTCACGTGTCTGACAGAAAACATACAATCCATTCAGTTTTAATATGTCCTGCTTACTCTGCCTCTTTTGTAGACACATGTAAAACTTTGTGTTCTGAGATTTATGTTTCTGTGATGTTTTATGAGAATGTGGTAAACGTTTCACTTGTGAGCCACCAATAAGTCCCAGAGAGGGTGCCCAATGAGTAAGCCTTGGGATGCACTGACAGTTGGTGGCATGTTATAAAATAAGATGAGAAATACTACATTTATCAGGCCTTTAGTAGTGTTCATATGAGAACACACTGCCTGAACTTGACCGTCCATCCATCCATCCATCCATCCATCCATCCTGCTGCTTATCTGGCTCTGGGTCACAGGAGCAGCAGTCTAAGCACAGAACCCCAGACCTCCCTCTCCCAGTCCACCTCCTTCACTCTTCTGAGGGGACACCTAAGCGTTCCCAAGCCAGCACAGAGATACATCACAACCTTAGTGTGGTGGAGATGGTTTGTGTGCCCTAGTGATCCCAGGAGTTATGTTGTCAGGGGTAATTTGCCCCTGGTAGGGTCTCCAAATGCAAATTGGTCCTGGGTGAGGGGCCAGACTAAGTGCAATTCAAAAGACTCATGTTGAAAAATAAAATCATGGACCAAGTTACCTCGCCCAAGTCAGGTTTGGGCCCCCAGCTCAAAAGAGCCACATGGGCTAGCCCTCCAATAGACACACCACCCGCTGGAGGGGTTGTAGGGTTCTGGTGCAATGTGGATCAGGTGGTAGTCAAAGGCGAAGGCCTTGGCAAACCAGCTGCTGATACTGATTCCTGAACTTGACACTTTGGTTTGTTTGCCTTTGTAAGAGGGTACAAACCAGTGTGCGCCCAGCTGTAAATCAAACATGACACATGAAACATGCAGAGTAAAAGGTTACCAATCCTGGATATAAAAGGGACCTATTTTGCTAATTTCTACCTCCATATTTATATTCTTGGACTCTACTAGAGTAGTAGTAATAATCGTCATCTATCTTATACCGGGGCTACGTTCAGCCCCTCAATTCATCCACTGACTGAAACCAGCCATTTTAGCTCCTTTCCCTTTAAGCCAAATTTCTTGTGATTGGCTGCCCCTCGTAAACTGAAAGTTTGAACTGCAGGTGGGTGGAGCTTCTGTGCTCACAGCCAGAGCTTTGTGCAGGACATGACCATATTAGGGATGTGCCCTCTCAGTGACATCATACAGAGCCAATAGTAGAAAAAACTGTTTAGAGTGTTTAGAATAGTTGAAGCCTGAGCTGCCTCGCAGGGGTTACTTGTACATATTCTGACCTCCATTATTTAAAACTTTGGCCATGTTTATATGAGCCTCCCCTACTGTAGTAAAAAATATTATAAAAATAGTATCATATTAAGAGTATAAATAAATAAATAAATAAATAAATATGACAGAAAATAAGGAACTACATGATAGGTTACATTCATTCACTAATTACTCACAAGGAACCCCTAAAACATGTCCAATAAATCAGTGCTGAGTTAACCCCATGCATGTTGTGTGTTTAAAAGTGTATGTAGTTATCAATATTGCATTGGTACAGTTGAATAAGGTTTCTGCCAACCTCTGTTGATTGATGGCCCCATTGAATGCTAGTAGCCAACAGCAGCTTTTGTGCTGCACAGCCCGATATGAAAAAGAGTCCAATATGAATAGAATTAATTTGAGAGACTATGTATGAAATTCCAGTAATGTTATGAAACAACCAAAAACAGGCTTAACTGAGCCAAAATGGAGAAAAAAAATGTATTGCTTAGTGTGGGCATTTTGCCACCCTAGCAAAAGCTGACCACACGGCCAGGTCTGATATGTGTTTGCACAAATGGTAGTTTAAAAGCACAGGCTGAATATAAAAGATGGGGGAAGCTTCCAGGTATGAAAAGCCAATGCAGAAGTGCCTTAGACCTGCATTCTTTCTGATGGCCAGCAGGCGGCTGGAGACTCCTCTGGTTACAAATAGAAGTCTATGAGAAAACTACCCTACTGTTGACTTGGACTGTGACATTACTAAACACTTTCCTGATGAGTTATGGTCTCAGTCACTAGCTTCATGTCTTATTTAATACAGTATGATATTCATTTTGTATATTATAGTCCCAGTTAGACTCAAAAATTATGGTAAAGTAGAGTAAACTTGATCATATAACTAATACCTTGTGAGCGTGCAGTGTCCCTTGGTTTCTCAGTTCGATCCACCCCTCACTTATCACATCCAGTTCAAACTAAAATGATGGAGACCTTCATCATGTTCAACTTGATGTTTAAAATGAGATGCTGCAATTTTTTAGCCATCAAAACTTCCATAGATGTGTGTTTTCATTCTCACAGAATTCACTGTCCTCATCCAAAATCTCCCATCTTTTGACAGTCTGGTGAGTGAGGGTTTGGGTCCCTGATTGCCACCATGGCAGGGGATCACTACAGCCCCCCATCCCCACTGGGGGATTCCCTCTTGGGCAGTCCGCTATGTGGAGACCTGATGGAGGATCTTCGTGACATCTCCCAGTCTATAGTAGATGACACACTGGGGTTTGATTTCCCAGAGTACCAGAGCACTGGTTCAGGCTCCAACAGCTCCATCGCCCTAGGTGAGTATGAGGGGCAGCTTCACCACCAGTTTTGATTGGCTTCAAAGGACATGTGCTTCAGAAATTCAAAAATCTGACACCTTCTGTGGGTCTTGGTCCACCGTATCAGTTTGGTGAAGATTAAAAAAACTGCCTAACATGACTTTAAATTACGTTATTAGGAGCTTTGAATTTAGCTTGATCCAAAGATCCCAATGGTACCTCAATTTTGAAAACATTTACTTTACTTAGATAAATGCTACTGCAACTTCGACCCATTGTTGGCGCTAGAGTGCTTGAAGCACAGGCATGAAACTTGGTGAAAAGAATCAGAAACTGGCCCTAGTCAGTGTGTCAAATTGAAAAAAATTTTAACCATACAGATAAGGGGCTGCCACAGGCTCCAATGGGAGAGGCAGAAAGATGAAAAAGTTGAAACCATATAGGTGCTGTACAGCTTCACTGCTTGGCCTCAAATTACCAAAAGGCTTTAGGTCTACGAAATAACCTGACCAAGTTCTCCTGAAATTGTCCAAAGTTCGTGTGCCAAAGTGTCTTCACAAAATATCAGTCTGTTCCTTATAACTATGGAGTATCTGCTCTCATTTTTAAATACACAACCACTGTACTGTAAAATCAGTACAGATACTTGTTCATGGTGCTCTTGTTCAATAGGTTGCCCAGTGAATTAACTCTCTTTTGACTCTTTTCTGCTCTACTGTCTGCTGTAGACACCTTGACCCCAGCCTCCAGCCCATCATCAGGAGTGTGTGGAGCAGCGGCAGGCCAGGACGAGAGTGTCAGCACCCTCAGCCTTGAGTGCCGGGTGTGCTCTGACAAAGCTTCCGGCTTCCACTACGGGGTGCATGCATGTGAGGGATGCAAGGTAAAAAATATGGCACTAAAACACAGATAGTGCAGCCAGTTGGAGTACATTGCATCATGCAGGCGTACTGTGACGCAATGAGAAAGGAGATTAAAACAACACAAAGATATTAACATAATGAAAATAGAATTCAATTCATGATAATATTATGATAACTTGTCTTTGAAAGGCAAAAATAAAAGTGAAAAACACCACATGCATGCTTGAATGCATGCAGCACCAAAACACATACAAAGACTGGCATGCAGAGGCGCCTGACCTGGAGACCAGTGGAAAGTTTCTGAGACATGCAGGCGGGTCATGTGAGGTAGAGGACATGATGGCTTTGCTTGTCACCTCTCCTCTGGTTGGCACAGAGCCCAACTCAATGACATTAATACACACACTCACACACACACACAGAGTGGGTACTGTCACAGAGGACTGCTGTGCTGATGCTAAATATTCCCTTTGGGATTTAATGATTAGAGAAATGGAGTTTTTTCTGCTTTTAGTTGCTCATATATCTATGTTTTCTTGACAATTTATGGATTAAAAGTTTATAAAGTTTATAAAACACAGACACTGTAAGTGAGGCCGCTGGCCTCAGTAACCACTATGCGTGTTAAGACCACTGAGGATGATCACTGCATTGTTAGTCCAGTCACGTGAGCTTGTCGTACTCTCATAGTTGACCGCAGGTTGTTGCTGCTAATCTGAGCTTTTGTTTGCTATTTTTTGAATGACTTTTTAAACTTCGGCCCTTTCACCTTGTTGAGGGCTCATGCCATGCTTCGTATGACTTCCCACTGCATTCCCACTGATCACTTAGCGATAAAGAAGTCCAGGGTCGCATCAATATCTTAAGTTTAAGTTAGATTTAATTTGACACTGGTGTAGTAGTTTTACTTTTCTATTTGCAGCAGGGGAAATGCACACAGGCAGAAGGACAATACTTTATATTTTTTATTACTCACTAAAAGTTTTGCAAAGTGTCCAGTCAGTTGCAATGTTGCCTCAAAACTGTAATAAAAACTTTACAGCTAGAATACTTTGAAACTAGTCTGTACAATAAAAGTATTATCAAAAACAGTGAAGGCTGACCATCGCTCAGGCTAAAATACTGAAGAGTCAGAATCTTTTAGGAACTTTTAGGCTACGTCCACACGTATAGGTGTCATTTTTAAAATGAGGATTTTTTTTCCACATTCGTTTTGAAAGATATCTCCGTTCGACATGCAAAGGGAAAAAACAACGTCAAGCGCTGTCGAGAGCATGCCAAAGGAACAGGTGGCAATATAACTTGAACCATACAGGGTCAATCAGAAGCCTATAAACAATAATACAGTGCACAGCCTGATGTCAAAAACGGAGATAAAGTGACACACCTTGTGCCACCGGTGCGACACAAACAGTCTGTGTTTTTCTTGTCCACATGTAAACACAGAAACAGAGTTTTTGAAAATCTTCACTCTAGAAGCTCAGTTTTCAGCGATCTACGTGTTTATGTGTGGACGAAAGGCTAAAATGCACAGAAAAAGCTACGTTTACCAAAATCCCCGCGCATGTGTGGACAGAACCTTATGCTTTTAAGGACTTTAAGGACTGAGAACTTTTATATCTGTATTCTAACAAGAAAGCTAACATTAGAACCAGCTGTCAGTTAGTTTAATTAGCTCAGTGAGCTAGCCTTTCACTTTGTGACTCTAAAGCACCTCCAGAACTCTGTAATTGACATTTTATTTATCATTTATTAAATTTATACTAAAAAAAGTTATTAGGTTTGGTTACAAAAATGTTATGCTAAGCTGAGCCAACTGGCTACTGGCTTCACCTTTATGAGACATGAGTTTTAACTTCTTCTCAAGGACCTCCTTCAGTTTCACTAAAAATCTGCTGGCAACAAGAGAGATATGGTACAAGAAGGAGGCTAATATTTTTCAGTTTTTCTTTCTCTGTCCGAGTTTTGAATTTTGTTCTTGAGTCTTGCAGACTCCACATTTGTGGGATTTTGCTGCAAAACCTTTAAACTAGCCTGTAGGCTTACATCTGCCGCGAGGCTCTGGTTTATGACACACGGCTCATCCATCACCACAATCTTGCTGCCAGAGCGGCTGCCAGCGTTGGCACGAAACCTATCACTGTGTCACACTGCAGCTATTCTGAAGTAGAGACGTGATGACCTTGAACTGTTGGACGGTGCACATGTGAGGGGCGTGCTCTGACGACACCGTTTCTAAACTCTCTGACTGACCGTCCATCCTTCCGTCGTGCGATAATCTTGCCTGTGATAGGTAGCAGTCACAATTTGTGGTTACCATGCTGCACAGGCTCTGTGAATTATTTTCAGCACCTCGCTTTAAAGAGAGGAGCACTCAGCACTGGGACTGTGAATGTGCTGTGATGTTATGCTACAGGGGCTTAAGTCTGTGGTGATAATGGGTTTGAAGTGCTTAAACCAAAGGAGCTGTTAATAGAGTCAGAAAAAGCCTTTAGCAATAAAAAATTATACATGACAAAGAAGACATTTGCTCTTACGGAGGCATTGCACAATCCAGCTCTTTGTTTATGTTGTCAGCCCTGCCACTTGCCTCTCAGCTAAGATATAACAGCACAGAACTGGCCTCTGGTTGTGTCTGTTTTCCCATACACAAACATGCAAGGACATGTATGGCATAAACACACACATCTGTTTTTCCTCCTCCTGCAGCTCTGTAATGTTATGTAATGCATTTCTGATGACTGTAATATGGCTCTGAACAATATATCTTGGCCTTCACAGTTCTCTATCAACTGATTTCAACCCCACAAAACAGATTTTTTTTTTTTGGTTAAAATTGACACACAAAGTGATGTGTGACACATAATAACCCTCAAAAACAATGTACCATAACATGCTGTTCAACATAAATTCAGCCAAGGCCTTGTGTAAGATGATGTATTTCATGGCTATTTGGCTTGATGGAAATTTCAGTGGTGTAAGTGGATGGGTGTGTGAATGTACATTAGAGGATCATGTGCCGTGGCACATATGTGACAAGATTGTATTGGCATGGTGTCCTCTTCCTCGACATGTGTTGGAGGGCTGCAGCCTCCAATCAGGGATCTTTTTCAAAAAGGTCAAGGTCTACTACACACCTTCAAATGCGTCCCTCTTTAACAACAGATCTGATTCCACTCAAATGCAATCCAAATTGTTAACACCGGTCCTGCCAGAGCTTAATTAAAAGATAATGCAGATATCTACCTGTCATCCTAAGGATCAAAAATGATCTGTTCATGAGTATAACATCAGAAATTTAAATTCCTGGACTAACATTATCATACATAGAAGTGAATCTCCATCTTTTATTATAGTTTTAGAAAGGCTGCATACCACATCAGGATACCCCATATCTTTGGGTTACTATTGACGTCTGCTTAACAATTTGGTTAAGAGACTTTATCAGAGTGGTATTAGTCTAAGAAGGGTGGACACAAAAAACACAAAGTGCCCAAGCAAATTTACTGTTTGATTTTTTTTGGACACATGGGCATCAGCAAAATTTGTTCCTACTACTGTGTTGTTGTTGGGCTCAAGCCTGCAATTACAATTTGCATTCTTTAACACCCCCATTACTCAATATAACGAAATGCATTTGCCCAGACGTGATCCTTGGAGACAGCAATGAAGTTGTGTCTGTTAAAATCAAAAGGTCAAAGAATTTCATGACTCAAAAAATGAGTAGGGTCCAAGATGGGAGCCCACTTTTGTGGAGCCCACTTTTGTGGAGGGTTTCCTTGTACAAAAAACGCCTGGGCTGCAATAACCAAGATAGTGAATGTTGTGTCTTCTGAGACGTGTATGCATGGTCTGAGGCAGTTCAAAATTTGTTTGCAGAGTACAAACAAACTGCGGTGAGAAAATATTGATTATATCTCAGATTTGTGCATTTTTGCTTATGCACTGTTTGTGAACGATGCCCATTAAGAGGGTTAACTGATAATGTCTTTCTGTCTCAAATCAGGGTTTTTTTAGGAGGACCATAAGGCTAAAGCTGGAGTATGATAAGTGTGAACGGAACTGCAAAATCCAAAAGAAGAACCGAAACAAGTGCCAGTACTGCAGATTCCACAAGTGCCTCTCTGTGGGCATGTCCCACAATGGTAAAGGAAACTAACTGGTTACAGCTGAATGTTTGCTAAATAGCAGCCAGTGTAGTCACAGTTATAGGATAATGGTAAATGGTAAAACATATAACGGAAGCACAAGCTCATACAGTCAGTTATAAACTCAAATGTCTGGCTAAGTTTGCAAGTGTTAGCTACCATAAAGTAGCTATTATAAGCCAACAGAAAGTAGAGCCTGACCAATATATCAGCCGGCCGGTATTATCGGCCAATATTAGCTAATTTTTAACATATTGGCCGATAAACAAAAAATTAAAAAAGTAAAGAAGAGATGGGAGAAACACCGTTCAACCATGTTATGAGTGTTGATGTTGCATATTTTGTCCACCAGAGGGCACTCTGTAACTTTTCTGTTGGAAACCCGTCACAAACACAACAACCAGCTGATCGGAGCAGAGTCAGGCAGAGCGTAAACGAGTAATCCATAACTAGATGTGACAAAAAAAGAAGTTTATTTTTAACCTGCATTGTTTTATTATCTTATTAAGGACTCATAAATAACTACACATAACAATTATTAGGGAAATCTGTAAAAGAGAAAGAAAGTATACAGTCATTATAGTTGTATTAGTTTTGTGTCTACCTGCCCAACATCTGCAGATAGGTAAAACTGGTATCATACATCTGTACTCCATATGTGAGACTAAGGTTGTCTGTATGTAACAAATCAATAATGCAAATCAGTCTGATCAAAGCATCTATTGAAACAGTGCAGTGATAGGACTTGTGGGTAACTTGCTTTAAGCCTGTGAATGGAGTTACTGTACATAAAACTCTTGATATCCTCAGTCAGCGTGTGTTCTTTTAAACATCAGCAGGTTGTTGTTCTTCTGTAATTTAGCTCCAGCTCAACATGCTTTGCAGTGACATCTGGCCTGTCGTCTGCAATGACTGCTGAAGGGTCACTGAGTTTGTTATGGTGACCTCCCACTAGCAGCGTCAGAAACATGAGAGGACGATGACATGCCTCAGAAGAATTGAAGTAGAACAGGATGTACCAGATCTGTTGTGCATGTTTTGTTTTTGTTTTGTTTTTTTAACTTGTGCATATTTGCTGCAGGAGCATTAGCCTTATATCTCAGTATGTGTGTTTATTGTGCAATGGGGGGAAAAAAAAGTCCTGTGGCAGTTTTTAATGACCAGTGTTTTATGCACCAGCCATCCGGTTTGGTCGTATGCCCCAGGCAGAAAAGCTGAAGCTCAAGGAGGAAAGCAAGACGGTTGAGAAAGAAGTGGAAAGCCCCTTGAAATCTGACCACAAATTTCTGGTCAAGCAGATCCATGAAGCCTACATGAAGAACTTCAACATGAACAAGACAAAAGCACGGCTCATACTCACTGGAAAAACTAGCAAGGCGGTAAAGTGGAAAATAAAGTTACAGACTAAAGTTTGAGAATATTCCTTGTTTCTCTGCCTCACCTACAGACTCTGTATTTCCCAACAGCCTTTAATCATTCATGACATGGAGACGTTCCAGCTGGCAGAGAGAACGTTAGCAGTCCATATGATAAACGGTGACCATCAGGAGTCTGAGAACAGCCTCGGACCGGGGAATCCACCTGTGACGTGTGGGGAGCTTAAACAGAGAGAGGCCGAAGCCAGGCTCTTCCACTGCTGCCAGAGTACCTCAGTGGAGACGGTCACGGAGTTAACGGAGTTTGCTAAAGCTGTGCCGGGTTTCCAGAATCTGGATTTAAATGATCAGGTGGGTTTCAGGTTGCCTTCTATGGTAAGAAGTGGAAAACAAAGATTTTAGGTAGAGTCATGAGTCTGAGTCTTGCTTTGGCATTGTTACCTACCTTCAGGTGACTCTCTTGAAGTATGGCGTTTACGAAGCCCTCTTCACCCTCCTGGCCTCCTGCATGAACAAAGACGGCCTCTTGGTCGCCCGTGGCGGAGGCTTCATCACCCGTGAGTTCCTCAAGAGCCTCCGCCGACCATTCAGTGACATGATGGAGCCCAAGTTCCAGTTTGCCACGCGCTTCAACTCTCTGGAGCTGGACGACAGTGACCTGGCTCTTTTTGTGGCTGCTATTATCTGCTGTGGAGGTAACTGTGGAGGGATAATGGATGATAAATTAATAATTTTAAAGAAAGAAAGACAAAACTGAATTCTCCTTCACTATCTTGTCCCTTCCAAGACCGTCCAGGCCTGGTAGATGTACCTCTAGTAGAGCAGTTGCAGGAAAGCATTGTTCAGGCACTGCGGCTCCACCTGCTGGCCAACCATCCAGATGACGCCTTCCTCTTCCCCAGGCTGCTCCAGAAACTGGCTGACCTCCGTGAGCTGGTCACCGAGCATGCTCAGCTGGTGCAGGAAATCAAGACCACAGAGGACACTTCCCTGCACCCGCTCCTGCAAGAAATATACAGGGACATGTACTGAAAATATTAACTGATACCAATATGCTTATTAATGTACTGTAAAGAGCATAATGTGCAGCCACTATGGCTCCTGCACAAACTCTCTATGACTGGAGCAAAACATGGATTTTTTTTTTTTAAGGGGGAAAGGCAGCTTTTGTTAGGAATGGGACTGCTTCAGTAAGAGGAGGCACAGTGGAAAACAACCCTTGTGAACCACAGATGTGTAGAGATATTTTAAATACATTAATTTTGGCCAGTAGTGCCAAAATGTGATGGAGCTGCCAGCTTTTACACAAGTGAACAAAAAGTAAATGGATAGTAGGATCTGAAAATTTGCATAGAATAAAAAATCTGTGAACGCATATCAAAAATACCCAGATGTGACTGCTGAAGTCATGCATGCACTGAGGCTAAATGCTAATTATGCCTGTGAACAAGACAATTTAGGTCCATCTGCATGTGGTTAATGTCATTTTCGAGGTCTATTGTTGTGTACTAGTGGCATATTTAATTCCGTTATATCTCCTTTGACTATGTTAATATTAGAGGTTAAAGAAAACCTGCATCACAATTCATCAAGTGCCATCACTATTCACTGCCTGAGCTCACATTTCTCCTGTTTTGGACACAGCTCCTGCTTCCAACACATAACAACTAATTAGCCTTACTTCTCCTGGAGGCAACAATCTGTTATTTAATGTGTCGTTTTTATTAATCCTCTGTCCTACTGTGAAAAGCCAACACAGCATGATAGATCATTTTTAAAATTAGATTTTCAGTGTTACAGAGTACATGTTTTGTACAAATCCTGCCATTTTTTTTTTGCTGGTGGTAACAATGCTG
>VUQI01030587.1:4150-16442 GCA_015106735.1 Paratilapia polleni
TTAACATTCATGAGGTTGTGAACTGTGAATTCATTCTACAGGGTTAGACTTGCAATGCAGAGTTCTGCTATTATATCCATAAGAGTGACCATTCTGCAGAAACTGTGAACTGTGGTGCGTGCCGGTGTGCAATTGTGTGCCGGCACACAGCACATTGTTATGTTTTTTGGCCAGATCATCTTTGCTCATCACCTGCCCCACTCATGAGATTTGCCTCCCTGCAAATTTGTTCACTTCCCGAAAATGAAATTCAAGTTCAAGTTGGAAAAACTCACAGAGAGTGAATAGAATATAACAGCAGTGTTGAAGTCAGTCAAGAGGTGCATAAAAAGATGACACTGAAGGAGTGATCTGCTAAACCTTTGATTGCACCTCATATAAGAGCCCATGACCTTTAATATAATGCACATATGTCACATTTGACCCTCTAAATGTAGCCATTCCATCATCAGCTCATTATTTTTTTTACTGAGATGCACTTTATAAAACCATGAAGAATTTACTCAGTGTTAAAGAAATAGCTTCATACATTTGGGCATACATGCTCTTATTTTCTTTCCCACAGTTAGATGAGGAGAGAAATTCTGTTTTACATTTTTCTTTTCAATCAAGATTAGACTCATTTGCTTATAATGACCAGAACCAAGGGGAAACCGCTTTCCTGGGTCAAAGGCAACAAAAGTATCAAGGCTGTTAAAGGTAACTAAATAACAGTATATAATTTTTGTGTAATTCACACAGAATCTGAAAACTCAACAAAAACAAGGTGTGCTTTCAGAGGAGTCATGTGAAGGACAGTTTCTTGGTTAGACACAGTGGCTTCCTGGAGGTACTGCTGGTTCACAGCACTGTTTTCAGGTTTGTGGTAAGCTACTGTACTTGCTGTAGCTGTATGTTGAACTTAAATTACCACTCCAATACTCTTCTTCATAATCTCAAACAATTTCTTCAAGATTTTTTAGGCACTCAACCAAAGAGTATCCTGAAATCTCTTCCTTCAGGAAGATCTAAATAATTTAGCTCCCAGCACAACTTTGAAATGTTTAGTGCCAATAATTTTTAATTAAGCCAATGTCACTCCTTTTATTTAACATTTTCACAGTGCTAAAATATACAGGGTTAAGGTGAAGACTGGATTGACAGTTTGATAACACTGCTTCTTTCAGTGCCCTTAGACACTCAAAACCTGTTGCTTAACTTCTCAGTTGTTTTCAAAAAAAGGACTTCTAGTTATCACATATCTCTTGTGACAAAGTATGATGTTTATTACTGCCAGCCTGGTACTTTTTCCAGGGTTTAACAAACATAAGCTTATAGATTCGCGAAAATAATGATTTATTCCCTTGTGCAAGCATATGTCTACATACTCCATGTCTACACACATGCATGCGCACACACACACACACACACACATATAAATACAGTATAGCATAGTGTGCCTCCTGCTTGCATATTTGCTTAAGAGACTCGTGGTTGGTTAATGTTCCAATTAGGAGCTGGCTGGGGATCATTAAGAAGATGAATGATTCTCTCACACCTTAGAGACCTGAAAGAGATAGAGAGGGAGAAAAAAAGAGGTGGGCACATTTGGATCACTTCTCCATAGCAAGTTGAACAGGAGGGTAGAGTTTAGAATTACTATATTAAAAATACAGGCCTCACAATGGGAATTGAATGACTACTGAGACTAAAAGCTTGTTTCAGTACTTGGTATAGTCACTTTTATTTTTGAGGACAGACTAAATCCTTCTCAGCATGGATGATACGAGTGTTGCACAAATTTCTGGAGAACTGTTCAGCCATTCTTCCAATGCATTTTTAAGGTGTTTTTTACTCTTTAAATTAATTCTCTTTAAATTAACCTAGAGGTGTTCTTTTGAATTCAAGGTGACATATTTGGCCAGGCCATAGTTTTCACCTGATATGGATCATTTTGATGCTGGAATATTTGCCTTCGGCCAGGTTTCTGGAGATTAATCTTATTAGACAGTATTGTGGTTTATCCACAGGCATGCATGGTAATATCAATAAATTCCAACACATTTCACTCTCATGCAGCCCCATACCATTACACTACCACCACACTGCTTTACAGTCAGCAGTATGCCTTCACTGTGGTCATCCTGGCCAGGTTCACTCCACACATACTGGATCCCATATCAGCTAAACAAATTGATCTTTGTTTTATCTGATTAAGGAATGTGCTATTAATAATCATTAGGCTTCTTTTTTATGTTCTTTATCAAAGTTGCACTGAAAAGTAAGCAAGATAAGTCTGAACTGTCACAGAAACTAAGATATTCATTGACTGCCCTTGTGAAAAGTCTGAAGCTGGTTCTTCTGTTATTCTGAGCTAAATTGTGCGAGTAGCACACTGTCCATGGTATCATGGTGTCTGTGGGGTTTTGGAGGATGGCCACTGTGGCTCTAATTTGTGGTAATATGAATTGTTCTGTACCTCTTTATTAGTGTTACAGCTGTGTTTCATATTTCTAGTTGTTGCTCCTTTTTTCCTGTGTCCTTCTTTGTAAAGTTTTGCAGTTAGATTTTTCAAATCCTCTGGTAAATCTTTTTAATGTGGAGCCAAGTGCGGACATGCAGATAAACACAGCCTTTAGGTCCAATACTGAGAACGTACTGGTGTTCACATATCATAGTGTAACCATCTTAATACATCCCATGTGTACTCAGTTTTCGCTTTTGCTGCATACTGATACTGTAGATACTGGGGGGGAAATGGGTATATATAAAAGAAAAAACCTTTAAGTGACATTTTATTTTGAGTTTCCCTAGAGAAAAAATATTATTGAATTTTTAAATTTTGTCATGTGTTTTGTTGTATAATCGTTTGTGGAGAAAATCTTGTTTTGCAATGTTCACAATGACACAGCTGCTAGATATTTGGTGATGTTGGGAGAGTGACTTTATGCCAAGCAGAAGCAGTCAGTACACAGCTTGCTTCTTGTTGGGCTACAAAACATAAAATAGTTCACTGGAATAAAGGCAACGGTTACCTTTTAGGTGTGTGACTGTGCATGTGATTTTTTTTTTCCCCACAGGCACTCTCAATGTTTATCTGAAAGTGAGAAGTATTGCCTCTGTGGACAGAGTGATGTGGACAAAGACTGGTCATCAGGGCCCAGACTGGAAGAAAGCATTCTTTGACATTACCCCCAGTGGACCCTTTCAGGTAAGGCCTTTATGATTTCTTTTCTTTCTTAGTACAGCAATTACAGAAACAGCAGCAGGCTTTAAACAGCAGTATAATATTTTAGGAACATTTTCATCTTTATAGAAAACCATGCTTTCAGAAGTCCAGAGTACGTACCAGTGTTGTTCTTGAACACAATAATGACCCACCCCTGCCCTAATGCCTACAGTAAGCAGCTGAGATGTGTTTTAAGCAAATTCCTAAGCTGATCTGCAGGTATGAGCTGGTAATCTGTTGTCCATTTGATGGACACGACCTTTGTAGTTTTCCCTCTGTACACCACCACACAGTCCCCCAATTTCAGAGACTCAAAATTAATTGGACAAACTATCATAATTTTAAATATAAGGATTGTTTTTAATACTTGGATGAAAATCCTGAACTCTAGAACCCATGGACATCACCAAATACTGTGTTCCCTCCCTTGAGATGCTCTGCCAGGCCTTTACTGCAGCCACCTTCAGTTGCTGCTTGTTTGTGGGTCTTTCTATATTCAGTTTTGTATTTAATAACTGAAAAGCATGCTCTATTGGTTTGAGACCAAGTGACTGACTTGGCCATTGAAGAAAATCCCATTTCTTTGCCTTGAGAAACTCTTGGGTTGCTTTTGCAGCATGCTTTGCATCATTATCAATTTGCACGATGAAGCACTGTCCAGAACCATGGAGGCCCTTTTAGAAGTTCTCCGGCAAAATATAATCTGGCCTTCATGTTCTTGAGTGTAACCAGTGGTTTACACCTTATTGTAAGCTCTGTATTTCCATTCATGAAGGCGTCTCTTAATTGTAGACCTTGACGATGATATGCCTACCACCTCAAGAGTGTTTTTAACTTGGTTAGATGTTGTGAAGTTGTTTTTCTTAACCATAGGAATAATTCTGTCATCATGCACTTTAGTTGTCTTCTGTGGTCTATCAGCCCTTTTGGTGTTGCTGAGCTGGCCTGTGCATTGCTTCTTTTCAAGAATGCTCAAGAATGTACCAGATTGTTGATTTGGCCACTCCTAAAGTTTTTGCTATCTCTCTGATAGGTTTATTTTGTTTTTACCAGCCTAATGACGGCCTCTCTCACTTGCCCTGACATCTCTTCCGGCCTCATATTTGACATTACAGTGAAAAGCTATAAAATTCAATTCATTTCAATTTTATTTATAAAAGGCCAAATCTTTGTGGGGTAAAGACCCTACAATATTAGAGAACAAACCCCAACAGTCAGATGACCCCCTATGAGCAAGCACTTGGCGACAATGGGAAGGAAAAACTCCCTTACAGGGAGTACCAGGCTCAGGGAGGGGTAGCCAACTGCTACAACCGGTTGTGGGTGAAAATACAAATTCAACACTTTGAATCAACTTCAGATATTATGTCTGCTTCATTTGAAATTGCATGAAATTACAAGGGAACAGGCCTCACCTGGCCATGACGCTGTGTGTCTGTCAATTTTCTAATTAATTTTGAGCTTCTGAAAATGGGGGACTGTGTATAAAAATTGCTGTGTAAACAGTTAATGTGAAATTTTTGTCAAATCCCTTGAACTGAAGCTGAAAGTCTGCACTTCAATCACAAATTGAGTGTTTGATTTAAAATCCACTGGGATGGTGTCCAGACACAAAACTACAGAGATTGTATATTTGTCCAACAAATTATGGACATAACTGTATCTTGACAAAAAAAAAATAAAATAAATAAATCTCTTTTTCTTTGGTCATCACTTTCATGTTTGAGACATTTCCTCTACAGGCATTTTCTCTCTAGTCTATCTTTCCCAAGAGGAAAGTTCTCCACTGCAGCCAAGATAGAGCACAGAGATTTTATATCATGGTTTCATGGAAACAAGGGAATTCCACAAAGATTTGGGCTTGAAACGCTACTCTAATTTTTCACGGTACATTCTATACAGTGACATTTAAACCCCCAAAGACCCAGAGAAAGCCAACAAATTTTGATCTACTTCCCAAAATCACTGTCACTTCAGATATATTGATGTTAGAGTTAACCAGTATCTCAAGATCTCCTTTTTCTTCTGTGTTGGAAAAAGAAAATTTCAACAGGTATGACAAGAATATTAAGCTTTTAGCAGCTGGTTGGTGCAGTAGGTTGAGAAAGCATTCAAACTCTCTTTTCCAACCATATATCCTGTCATTCCTCCTCTCAGTGGCTGGGTCACTGCACCTAATCTCAGACATACAGTATGCAATGTGAATGAGAGTTTGCCCACTGGAATCAATATAATATGACATTATTATTTATCAAGCCATACAAATTTGTGCAAAAAGTAGTACTAATGAAGGCAATGAAAAATATGATAAATATAAATTAACCCCAAGCTTTTTATATGACGTGTGCATTTTTCATTTATTAAATAAATGTGGATACAGGATTTTGACATTTTAGCAGTGAGGGGAGTATTGATAAATGGGGACCTTTGAGTACACATTCAGCTCATTTTCTGCTGAATGTCAGCAGCAAGCCTATTCACATAGTAACCACAAAATTATTCACTTCGTCAAGAATGTGCCACTCTCAAGCCTGGAAGCAAGATTTCATAGAGATTTGAAAGGTCCAAATGGCAGAAACATGTAGCTATACATGCAGCTGCTGACCTCAGAATAAAAGTAAACGGACAACAGAACATGCAAAGTAAACTGCTAAAAATATCAATGTTGAATTAATTATTTTTGTTTATTTTATTTATTTTTTTAAGAGAAATTTAAAAAAAAATGTTCTCAGTAACAATGAATGATCCTATTTATTAACACTCAAACAGGTAAAGTACTTTAGTATACAGTAGCATTATTTCTGTGTTGGTGCTAAGAGGAATTTTTTAGACCCACATCTACAAGTTGTAGTTGTTTACTGTCATTGGACGCCAATGTCAAAAACGTGGTCCTTTCTCTCGTAGCTAACTCTGCTATTATGTTTCCTTTCCTGTTGGAGGCAACCTTTCAACCAATTAGCATTTAGCCTACTCATAGTGTATTGCACATGGGTGACGTACTTTTGATTTCTTGGGGGACCGCTCACAAGTACGTGTCTGGGATGGCCTCTGGGATGGTTGAATTCCCATATTGCTTCTCCAGCCTTAGAGCTAAATAAATTCAGTTTAAGGATAACAGCTTCAGTCCAACTTGTTCCTACAAGTCTCTACATGAGGGATAAAACATCATTCGTCCAAAAGATATTCATTCCTTCATTTGGTGTATGGTGTTAGATAGTGCTATCTAACATAGCAGTACAGAATCTGCCATATTGTAGTTCAGATCTGACTGCAAAGGCCACAGCATGTGATTCACACAATTTTCATATTCACCAAACCACTCAGTGACCCCTTGTGTGCTATAAATGGGGCCATTGTCAGCCTGGAAGAAACCATTCTCATCAGGATAGAAATGTTTCATCATAGGATGAAGGTGATAACTCAGAACAACTTTGTACTGATTTGCAGTAGCCTTTCCCTATAAGGGTACAAGTGAACCCAAAAAAGCATAACTGAGCCACCAGATCCCCAGCCTGTAGGAGTTAAGGGCTCATTTTTGTTTCTTTTATTTTGTCACACATCTGCATTGTTGTACTTGATCAATGTGGCAAGATCCCCCTGTTAAAATGCAAATTATGTGGCACAGACAGAACACTTGTGCTCATGCACAGTGGATGAGATGAGAGATAGACACCAGGGAGGTTATTTCCCACTTCTACCATGAAGAAAAAGTAATGCACCTCATACCAGTGAGAGAACATGAAATCATAGTAACCCATTTTTTAACTGTTCTTTTATTTGTAAAAATGCTTAATGGGAACACTAGGCTCACAATATATGTAATGCTAACTTAACACTTATGAAATTCCCTGGTGTGTAGGCCTGGTGGGGGTCAACTTAGGAATGACAGGTTAAGGGCTTGCGATACACTGGCAAAAATCCTGCACGATGTAAGTGTGGCTTCATTTGTCAGTGTTTACATGTGCGTATAAGTTTCAATATGCATTTGGGTGCAGTGATGAATCCAGTAATATAAGAACAAGCACTTGATTAGACAGTGAAATTCAATTTACAAAGAGAATTACAAGAGAAATACTTGAGGCTTTCTACTTCAGCTGGTTATTACCTGTCTGTGATGTTTGCTTAGACAAGAACAGTTCCTCACAAATCAAACTCCATTTAAAAGTATGTTTAACTCGATTAGGAAATTATGTGAACTATTTCTCAGTTAAGTTCAAGGGGTACAGTCTTTCATGCTTTCAGCTGTACAGTCATCTTTCCTTGTTTAAGTTCACCGGAAGTTTAAAGTTTGGGTTACAGTAACTGTGCACATTCAGTCAATAGTGGAAGAAAATAGCCTGGGAGACATAACAGAAGAAGCGCCTGTGTTTGAGCACTGTCTGTTGACACATCCTTGAAGTCCCTTCGGCTCTTTGGCAGCTGCGCTTGCAGTTAGTTCTTCCCTGTTGGCATGTGGCAGAACAAACTAGATGACTCAGTCCTTCTTTCTAACTGGACATGATGTTTCCTCTCTCACTCATTTTTCTAGCCTTTCTTACTCAATGTATTTGTTTGTGAGTGTGTATCTGTGTCTATTTTAGTATGCTTAGAATCCAGCAGAGGGGGAGAAAAAGGGTGGGCAAAAATGATGATAATTTAGTTTTGCTATGTGTGTAATGCTGTCTCTTTTTATTTTTTCTTCTTTCTCTCCACTTATCTTTCTCTCTAGCCGAGTGCTGGGGCAGGGGAACTAGCTGGGTCGATTCTTGTCCCAGTCTGTTTTCACACTGTCTTGTCTCAAGGCTGATGACTAATGGCTTTAAATTCAACAAGAAGGACGGTCTTTGGCTATCAAGCTGTCAATATCTGCACCCCCATCACACATTCTTTTTTCCATATCTATCTATCTACATTATATTTATGCACAAATATAATCACCTGCATATAGTGTGATAGAGTCAGACATATGCAAACATACAGATAAACTCTTTTTTAAAAACACACTCACCAGTCTCCTATCCCCTGCAGCAATTAGCTATGACAGGTCAATTAACAGGCTTATTTATGACCAGGGGATGCCTGCTAGTTGTGTTGTAATGATTCCAGATACTCTCTGTACGTGCATGGAGGAAATTGAATTCATGATGAATGTGGGCTGAAGGCCTTAGCTAGGGGCTGCATTTGCTCTTCATTAAGCATGCCTTTGCTACCCGATGTTTCTTTAACTATTAAAGAGAAAATGAACCCAAAACAGTGGGCAAAATGTGTGTTTTAAGGTCCTCTGTGGTGCTGGACAGTACAGAATATTGTATTTGCATGGTAATGGACAAAGTTTTGAACTGCTGCACACACAGTATATATGTGTATATAATCCCATTACTACATTGTGGTCATCTCTTTGAAAGCATACGCCAAGTTAAAGGACTCACTGTAAATACAGCAGAATAAATAAACAAATCATTATATCACATATGACTTTTTTGCAGTCATAAAGGATTGTGATCAAAAAGTTGTGAAAGTTCTATTCTGACCTCTTCGCATCTGTGCAGCCCACTATGGTTCATTTGATTTGAGATCTGACTGTGAAGGTGATAGGATATGATTCACACCATGTATGGGGCATTTTCATCCTGCAAGAGACCACTTCCATGAGGACAGAAATGTTTCATGACAGGGTAGAGGCGATTACTCAGATCAACTTTATACTGATTTGCAGTAACCCTTTCATCTAAAGAGACAAGTGCCCAAACCATCCAGGTTATTCCTTTAATTTGTCATCCAAATTAGCCAAAAGTCACCATTTCTCACAGTCACATGTATGTGCACACTTGAACATGTTTAAGGCTTAGGGGTCGAACATGGATATGGATATGGCAGATGAGATGCCACTAGAGTATCTCTATCTTGGGAAATGTTTAGGCTTAAGCAGTACTGTTTCTGGGCAAACCAAAGACTTTGTAAGTCATGGCACATTTTTCTTTTTCTCCACCCATAGTCAGAAAAGCTAAAGGCCAGGAGTCTCCATGTTGATATCTGCTGGCTTTCCAAATTGGACATTTGTCCTGCAGAATCATTTGCTTTAAATGAATGGCCTAATTCCTCTTCATCAAGACACTCTGATGTGTCTAACTGTATGAAGTAAATTCATGACATAGGGTGTAATAAAGCACTGGGTGGTGCTCCAGAGACAACACTGACATGTCCAGGTCAATTTGGTTAACATTTTGCAAGTTACATAAATGTCACAAAAATACAAGTTACATCTTATCAAGAGCTTTACCTACATTTATTCTGATTAGTTTCAGTTTTATTACCTACCTTATTGATGTCTAAAGATGAATGTGTAGGATGGGAAACACAAGATTGTATTACTTCCAAGAAGCAAGGTCAATAGAGGGATTAAAGACATGATAAGGACCAAATGGAATAAAAGAATTATGTGAACAAACACCAGGTAAACTTCTGAAAGTATCACCTCACAGAGCTGGAAGCAGAAACAGAAACTTCCTACTCAACAACAGTCACATCAAAACACATGGACATATATCCACTCACACATACAGAACATGGTAAACACACACTTTGCTACAGAGGCAGAATACCTTACCTTACCTTACCTTTGCCTTACCACATTGTATCTATAAAGCATTGAGGCCACAGTCACACAGGCCTAGAGACCGGTCGGTGACCCCCGGCAATCTCCGGTCACTAGGGAAATAGAGAACGTTTGCCTTCAAAGTAAAACTTGTGCCTTAGAGCTGCAACCAACTCATTTCAAAAGGTGCAACTTTTACTTTGAAGGCAAACTTTGTTTGTTTGCAGTTTCCCTCACACTTTTCACTACAACTTGGCGAGTAGCTTGCAAGTGTTTGCAGACAAGTCTTCCATATAAACTACTGGAGACTGTTGCAACGTGGTAACGACCAAAGCAATCACAAGGAGTTTTTTTGTGAAGCACCTTATACCTCTTTGTGACCAATTTCATGCTAACAACTGCCATCAACCTCCAACAACAACTTCAGGGAATACACACTTTTCCCTGGTGACCAGTGGTGACCAGGGGTCACTGACCGGTCTCCAGGCCTGTGTGAATTTAGCAACCGATTTCACAGCGACTGCCAGCAACCAGTCGCAACCAGTCAGGGAATACCCATTTTTCTCCCATGACTGGTGGTTGCCAGATGGTCTCTAGGCCTGAGTGACTGAGACCTAAGGCAGCCTAATTAGTCCAGACTCCAAACACTAGCATCTGCCATAGGAATTATACAGTCAAGAAAAAGATGAAAAAAAAAATTGTCCGTATGTGTTTGCAAGCAAAGTAAAGGGTACTTTACAAAAAACTGTGAACAAGATGGAATGAGTCATGAGAGGATGCATTTAATTCATCAAAAAAGCTCTTAATGCATCTTAATTATTCACCCCCCCCCCCGCAAATTTGTATGTGACTGGGGCAAAGGTAGATGTGGCAGGGTGGATGAATGAGGAAGGATGCACAAAAGATAGTGGTTGTCTCCTTGGCAACTGAGGGTTGCCTTGTACGTGGCTGTTTTCTCTCGTCTCTTTCTTCAAGGTGTACTCTTTTTCATGTGCATGTACCACTTGTCTACTCCATCGCATGGTTTAGGGACTCTGTGCATTACTTTTTTCAAATTTGCACTTGCATATATTTTTGTACAGTCCATTACATCTGTGTGCGTTCTTTGCCATGTATGACCCAGTAATATCTCAACTGTGTTAAGAGGGGCTCCCAATTACTCTCCACTGAGGTACAGTGGCTTGCAGCGTCCATGTGAGCATATCTAATCTACTAGGAGGAAGTGCTTGTTTTATCTTGGGATGATTGGCACTAAACTGTAAATTGCAAATAATGGCTGTACAACAATTTCAGTCTTAACCATTCTTGGGGCTCAGCAAAAATGGTTAAGAGTGGTTCTGAAACTAATTTTACTGCTCAGCAGCACAATCCTGACAAAAATACAAAATATATGATATCAGTGCATAATTTCTCAGAACGTTTTCTTTTTTCAGCTTCCACACTTTAAAGCCTTAATTACCACCATTAATAGTCTAATATCAGAAAAGTCACTTGTACACAATTTTGAGAGTAGGATTTATATTGAGTACATCCTATGGGGTGTCATTCAGCTCCAAACACTATATTTTTCTTTACCTTTACAACAATAGATATTCCAGTTCTTCAGTGTGATCTATCTGTTCAACTAACACATGCACACATGCACACAAACCACTGCTGTGTAACAAATGGAGTTGTTTAATAATGTAGAGAGCAAGCAGCCTTGATCCTAGCACCAGCCAGAGGAGGTGAGCTGATAAACATACTCTTTCTCTCCGTCTCTCACTTTGCCTCATTTCTTACTACATTCTGTTATGTACCAAGCTCCCCAAGGGCCTGATGAAATGAAATAAGAAGGGTGAACCCCATTTCTCCCACTGCTCCATACCTGTCTGTCTCTCTTGAGTTACTCTCTTGAGTAGTCCATCCTCCTCTCTTTCAGCTCCTATTGCTGCACTATCACTAACTCTGAATTACCAACTGGGTATCATGATGCCCCAGGATCACCCCATATTATTTGCTTCTACATGATTTGATTAATATTATGTTTGGCCCATCTGAGACATAGGCTTTTTTACTTAATATTGTTTGTTTGAAGTTGGGTTTGATTAAATTGCTTTTATTTTTAATTTATTTTTTGTATATAAAGCAAAAAACACATCCCATTACAGAAGAACTGTAAATCTGCAAACAATAGTTACTGTCACTTTCTTGAACAATGTATTACAGAGAAAACTCAGTTAAATAAAAATGTCCATCATTATTTCCTGCACCCAAAGCTATCTTATTCAAATTGCTTTTTTTCTGAGATTATAAGCCAACCATTAAAAAATGTTTGATCAGTGATTTTTAATGGTTTCTTTCTGTAAATAATAATAAACATACCAGGGGCCCAAACAAAAGGTTTTACTCCATGCTCCCCCTCGGTGGTTAATCCAGTCAGACCTACTACTACTCTCTGTTGCTACTGATTGTGAACCCCCCCCCCCCCCCCCTCTTCCTTCTTTTTTTTTTTTTTTTTGCCTTCTGGG
>VUQI01030589.1:3285-13947 GCA_015106735.1 Paratilapia polleni
TAAGCTCTTTTTATAGGCACTTTTTTGTTTTTTTTTTTTTTTTTTTTTACAGAAGAAAATCACTGCCAAGCCTTTAATTTATACAGATGACACAATGTTGTTTTTAAGTGGTATGCTCGATTCAGTTGTAATCAGTTGTCCCAAATGGGTAAGGCCAGGTATTGAGTCAAAGTGAGTGAAATAGTTAACTAAAATCTTCATTAATGTATTAAGCATTTCTAAGAAAATACATCAATGATGAAGCCAGGATGTTTGCTCCATCTGAGATAACATCGTTTTAGTAACTGAAGCTCCAGGTGTGCTGTATATGTCACTGAATAGGTAAATTGTCTCATTTGCATACAGCTGGCAGCAGGCAATGCTCTAAAGAAAGCAGTGGCAGACTAGAACCAACTCGCTACCTAACTACAGAAGTAACAATCACTCATACAAAGTATGAAGGGTAAAGACTCTTTTGTTGACTAGGTATCTGTTTATACCTAGTATAAACAGATACCTTATCAAAGAAAAGGATCCAAATCACTATTGCAATAATAGATGTTATAGCTTAAATCTGACACGTACTGTGTATTTCTTTTTTACTGAAAAAAGTAAAAGATGTATGAAGTAAGACTATGTATCCCAGACTCAAATCAATCCATATGTCATGTCAAAACCAGCTGCCATGAACAGACACATCTGTCTGTTCAAATCAGTAGTGACACCGTCAATGAGGCACACTATCACTACTGGCAAACATGAGTAACTGACACTGGGAATAGGTCCAAGTAATTGTAATTCACTGTTTTTCTTAGTCAGTGGTTGTATCTGTCTTTGTCTGTTTGCCTAAATTGCCCCAGAATGACATCATTACACACTGAAAAGGCTGACATTTACAGTGATAAGGATGATGACCTCTGTAATTCCCTTTAGTGTCTTTTTGATAATCATTTTCCCATTGGCACATTCATGATGACAGAACATGTTTTCCACTGGGGGCCTGTATATCACCATCTATCTCTTACGTCAAGAAGTGAGACCGCAGGCAAGCACCAGAGAGGAGAGAGATGGGCTTAATGGGACGTTATGTTAGTCATTGACTAAACATTAACTACACACACACCAGACATCTGATAGAAGCCATCTGTCATGTAGGTGCTATGATGCATTATTCAGCCACCCCAATTCTAATATTCATTATTTTGTAATGTTTCTTATACACCTTTTATGTGTATAAGAAGAAACTTACACTTTTAAATTTCTGATTTCAAACTGACTATAATAACTATAATGTTTACAAAACTGGGGTTGAGTATACAAAAAAATGCCCTGGTTAACAAATACATAGCCAAAAGATATTAACAACTGTTTACACATCTGCTTAATCAAATGAGAGAAAAAAAATATAGGTCAAAACTTAGATGCTTTTTTTTTTTTAAAAGAATGACATAAGAGCAAAATGCATTATTATGCATTATGCATTTCTAGTGCTTGAAAATCATTACACATACAGTTAGAAGTTTAAATGCTGTCTAGCATTTGGATCTCCTTGTGACTCAGAAAGGAGCTGAAAACTGAATGTGTTGTCCACCACTGTATTATATACCCATCCTCATTAATGCTAAAGCTCAAATTTGATATTTTTGTAATGTAGCTCTTTTTTGTTCATTATGTTTTTGTTTCCCTGCTAAATCTCAATCACTCCTAACTCCAAAGATAGATGATTTATGTATGACTGCATTATGAGCTACATCATGAGAAAACCTGTCCTGCATGTCATTCTGTACCTGAGAGCCTATTTGCCTCTGCTCGAATCTCCAGTCAATATTTGTTTAAAACCAGAGGAAGGGTAAGCTCACACTCCTCAGTATCCTGGTTACCATTCCCGACTGGTCCTGCTGTTGCTACACCCTTCCTAGCAGCTCCAGCAGCTGCGTTAGTTGCAGCTAATTTGTTTAGGATTGAACATGGAGGCTGAGCCACCTGGTTAGAACTAGTTACAATAAACATAATGTGATAGTCATCATTTTGGACCTGATAGTTTTATCACCAGTGGGAATGCCATTAGCAGACATAAGACATAGGACAGAGCTTCAAGGAGAACATTTGTATCATAAATGCAGGAACACATGTATAAGGCAATGCCAACATGGTCACTTAGTCTTTCAGTGAAGAATTGAAGCATTGTACTATATTCTATAGCACCTGACTCTTGTACAGTGCTTAACAAATTTATTAGGCCACCACCCAATATAAGGTTTATGCCACAGCTGCCCTAAATTAAAAGTATTGGTGATTACCAAAATCATTTTTTTATGTTTCTGTAATGGTTAATTCACCAGTATGCGCAATGTCTTTAATCAAAATATTTTTAATGCTAAGTTATAGTTATTGTTGTTATCCATGAATTTTCAAATTTACTGTTTTACAAAAAAGCAGAAAAAATATTATTTTTGATTAAGATTGCCAAATTAGTTATTTACTCGCATTCTTGAATAGAAAAATGAGTTTTAGTGGTTGAATGTTATGCTTGATTAATTTCGGACTTCTAAGAGAAGTCCAGTGTGCCGGCTCAAATTTGGGTATAAAAATGTGAATTCAGTTTGAAATTCCTCACTCCTTTTCAGAATGGTAAAATGTCAAGAATTCACTGAGAAGGAAAGAGTTCGCATTAAACCACTTTGAGAAAGACCATCCAGCATCACATTTTTATGACAGGTGGTCTAACAAATTTGTTAAGCACTGTAGATAGCAATTAGATACAGTTTAAAGTGTGTTGTGGTAATAATAAACAAATGCACTTACCCTTCAAACTAACTAAATAAAGAAAGAAAGAAAAATATAAGAATAGATGGTTTGTTTGTCTCTTGATTCACAAATCTTGTTTTACGTACAGTCTACTTGTTAGTTATTACTACAATCTCAAATAATGAAAATACTTTGAATGAAGTACAAACATGATGCATTTTAGTTAAATGAAATAGTATGTAAGTGAGTCTTTTTTTACAGAAAAAGGTAAGACAATTAAAATCAGTGTAACAAACTGCTACTGCAGTCTCTTCAGTTACAAAAAAACAACAAAAGAAAAAGCTCTTTGTAATGCACCTTTAAACCATCACAGTTTACTCTTTGCACACTCATTCACTCTCACACTTACTCTGCAAATAAAGTAAATAGGATGTTTTAAAATAAATAAAATGGTCCAGGCCTGTGTTGATGCTTGTTTTAAACTCTATGACCCCTTGACTTGCAAAGCAAGCAGAAATATAAAATAGCAAGTGCAATAGTAGTAATAGTTATTAGCCACAGTCTCCTCCCTGAACAATCATTAGGATAAGCTAGTTGATGTACTAGTGACGGCAATGATGAAGAGAACAATGTGGGAACAGCTAAACTGGCTTCAAAAGGTCCCATGAACATCTCATTTAGGGAGTATTTATAAGTTTCTCTTACTCAGTTTTTTTGTCTGAAGATATCTTAATGAGTTAATCTTGACTTTAAGTTAGCTCAGTAATTTAGACTAGGAATTTGACAACATCCCACCCATTCTATTCACAGAAAACACCAGACTGCTAATTTTGTTGACTCCAGGTCTTTGGCCACTATAATCAACTTGGAGGAAATAGATCCACTAAGCACAAAAACCTACGAAAGACTAACAAGCCCATCTGGTTTTCAAGGAATGCTATGGCTGTCAGTGCACCCTAGGGTGACCAGGTGTCCCACTATAGGTGATAGTGTACAACATTTTCTATGCCTTGTCCACTAATCCCACATATTGAGACAGTGCACTACATTTTGTTTGGAAAAACAAGCACCTGTCTCACAAGAAAGATCTGACTCATACAGAAATGTATAGACCATGCTGTCCTACTGAACAGTTTACCATTATTGTAAGAGAAAAAGGGAATACATGAGTGTACAAAGACTGTATAAGTAGTATATAGTCCCCCCATTGTCAAAGGGTCAAAAGTATTTGGACAATTGACACCTGGCCATGAGACAAAGCAGTTTCATGGCCAGGTGAGGCCTGTTCCCTTGATGACAAAATAAGCAGATAAAAGATCTGGAGTCGATTCAAAGCACTGAATTTGAACTCTAAATATGAGTTTCAAAGAGATGAAAACCCAAACTAAACCAATTTGGGTATGTAAAAAAAACTCTTGACAGATGAAAACAAGATTGACTTGTACCAGAATTATGGGAAGAGAAAAGTGTGGAGAAGGAGAAAAACAGCTCATGATCTGAAGATCCAAAGCATATCACATCATCTGTCAAACATGGTAGAGGCAATGTTATGGCATGGGCATGTATGGCTTCCAGTGGAGTGTTTACTGGTGGTGTGACTGCTGATAGAAGTAACAGTATGAATTCTGAAGTGTATAGGACTACACTCTCTGCTCAGATTCAGCCAACAGATCAGACGGCGCTTCACACTGCAAATGGATAATGACCCAAAGTGTGCTGCAAAAGCAACCCAAGAGTTTTCCAAGGCAAAGAAATGGGATGTTCTTCAAGGCCAAGTCAGTCACCTGAATTCAACCCAGTAGAGCATGCTCAGTTATTGAAGACAAAACTGAAGACCCACAAACAAGCAGCAACTGAAGGCGGCTGCAGTAAAGTTCTAGCAAAGCATTTCAAGGGAGGAAATGCAGCATTTGGTGATGTTCATGGGCTCTAGACTTCAGGCAGTCATTAAAAACAATCCTTATATTTAAAATTATGTAAGCTTGTCCAATTACTTTTAAGCATCAGAAAATGGGGGACTATGTATAAAAATGGCTGTAATTCCTAAACAGTTAATGCAATACTTTTGTTAAACCCCTTCAATTAAAGCTGAAAGTCTGCATTTCAATCACATCTTGATTGTCTGCTATAAAATCTACTGTGGTTCACACTGTGGTGTACAGAGGCAAAATTACAAAAATTGTGTCATTGTCCAAATACTTATGGAGCTAGGCTACCTCTCAGCATTAGTAACTGTGCCCCACATTGCCCCACAAGCACTTACTTTCTTCACCCTCAAAAACTCAACAGGAATACACTAGTCATTTTAAAGCTTCACACACATTCACTGAAACTCACCATAGATTATAAAAATGTAAGTAATGTGTGTTTGAGTTGGTTTTAGAGTTTTTGACTGACCTGGTGCCTGCTGTGGCTTATTTTGGAGCATTTTGCAGCATGCTTTAAAAGGGCCTCTCTCCTTTATAATATTGTGGTCGCGATCTCAGACTCAGGTGGGGCCCCAAACACCAAGTCCACTGGTGTTCGGAGTTCCCGCCCAAACATGAGGGCAGCAGGTGTGCACTGGCTGGACTGTTGGACAGCAGTCCCATAGGACCAAAGGACCAGGGGCACATGGCAGTCTCAGTCGTGCTGGTGTTGGCTAGTGAGGATAGCAAGCTGCGTACCCAATGAATGGTTGAACCACTCAACCAGACCGTTGCTTTGAGGATGGAGTGGTGTTGTCCTCGTCTTGGCCACTCCGAGCCGCCAGCAAACCTCCCCAAAGACCAGAGATTCAAAGTTACGTCCCTGGTCACTGTGGAGCTGTGGACCCCGAAGCAGGTGAACATCTCCACCAGCTTCTCCGCCGTTGTGGTTGCATTCTGATCTGGCACCGCATACAGCTCGGGCCACTTTGTGAAGTAATCCATGGCCACAAGTATGTACTGGTTGCCTGAGTCAGTCATGGGGAATGGCCCTAGAATGTCCGCTCCTACTTGTTCCATTGGGGCCCCCATCAAATATTGCTGCAGTTGAGCAAGGGAGTGCTGAGTGGTCACTTCTGGGCTGTACAGGTGTCACAGCAGTGCACATGCAACTCCACGTCTTGTCGGCAGCCAGGCCAGTAGAACCGCCCCCTGAGGCAATGGAGGGTCTTGGCATTCCCATAGTGCCCTGCCCTCACCAAGCCATGGACCAGCTGAAGCACCTGAGAGTGGAGTGAATGGGGTATCAGCACCTGCAGGAGGTCTCTACCAGGTTGCTCCGGGTTGCCCCATTGAGAGTGGTAAGCCTTTCACCTCGGGCCCCTGTGCCGACACCTCAGTCCATTCAGGGTGCCGGGCCCTCTTCAGCCAGCTCCTCACCTGAGCCAAGGTTGCATCGGCCTCTTGCTGTTGCCTCAGTTGTTGCGAAGTCAGAGGGAGCCACCCCTCCTAGCTGGATGTGGTCTGAACAGCAGCTACACTCAGTGCTGATTGGCCCTGTTCCTCCTATTGCTGGCAATAGCAGCACTCAACCACTGCACAGGGGCATCTGGAGAGTGCATCAGCATTGCCACGCTGTCTGCCTGCTTGATGCTGGATGTTGAAGTTGTATCCTTGGAGCACCCCCAGCCAGCAGGCTACCTGGCCTTCTGTGTGTTTGAAGTTTAGAAGCCAGGTCAGGGAGGTCAGTGCGGAGGAGGAAGTGGCTGCCGTGCAAGTAGGGGCAAAAGTGCTGTACCGCCAGTACTACAGCCAACAGCTCGCGTCGGGTGACACAATAGTTTTTATTGGCTCAACTCAGGGCACGGCTGAAATAGGCCTCCTTGAGTTGGGCAAAGGCAGTACAGGTGTCACTCCAGCTGAACTGGTGGCCCTTGTTGGTCAGGTGCTGGAGAGGGCTGGCGATGGTGTTGAAATCTTTGATAAAACGGCGGTAATATGACGCCAGGCCTAGGAATCTCCAAAGCTCTCTCACTTTCACAGGTGTCAAGCCAGTCCTGGACTGCAGCCACCTTAGCTGGGTCAGTGACTACACCGTGAGCGCTGGCAACATGGCCTAGGAATGTGGTCTTCCTTGCCAGCAGCTGGCATTTTGCAGGATTCAGCCACAGCCCGGCTTGTAGAATGGCAGCAAAGATCTCATTCAAGTTGGATAATGCCCTGTCAAAGTTGTTGGCATGCACCAGCAGGTCGTCCAGGTTCACAACACAGTGGCTGCAAGGAATGTCCACCAGCACTCTCTCCATCAGCCTCTCAAATGTCACAGGAGCATTGCAGAATCCAAATGGCATGACTCTGAACTGCCATAGCCCCTGCCTAATGGTGAAGGCAGCCTTTGGTCTTGCCTCGGGGGCTAGCCCCACCTGCCAGTAGCCACCTGGATTTGCAGCGGTTTCCTCCCTCTCATGCCAGTCTTCTCTCCAGTCACTGTCATCAATTTGGTGTTGGTGTGTGACCAGCCTACTGGGAGTGGACTGAGGGTGCCTGGGAGTATGCCAGGTCGTACCAGGGAAATGGTGGATCCTGTGTCTACCAGAGCCTGGCAGAGCTGGCCATCAGTGCTGCAGTGCAAGTACAATCCCTTGGCGTGACCTAGTCAGCCAACCAGTGTGCTTCATCCTTGGAGGGGTGCAGGCAGCTGGTCCCCTCACTAAACCACTCCACCACATTTCCCTGCGGCTGGGTAACTCTGGCTTTCGGAGTTGGTGCTGGGCAGTCACAGGCTACATGACTAGGCTCATCGCACCAATAACAGCGATTTGTTGGTCGTTGTGGATGTCTACGAGATGATGGGGGTCGAAGCTGGCAGATCTCAACTACCTCTTCCTCCTCCTCACAGTCTGCTGCCCTGGTGTAAGGGTGGTGGGTGAAGGCTCTCTGCTGGTTAGGTCATGTAGAGAGCACCAGCTCAGCCTGTTCAGCTTCACAAACGGCCTCACTGAGGGACTGGGGCATGGCATGTTGGACATGGTGGTGCAGCTGTTCTGGGGAAAGCCCTTGCAGGAAGGCATGTAGAACCAGCTCCTCCTGGGCAGCCAGGGGGAACTGTGGATAGCCACGGTGGCCATACAGCTACACATCTGCAGCAAAGGTGCCCAGGCTTTCTGCTTCTTGACAATTACATATAGCTAGCCGCTCCCTGCTTTGATCGAGGGAAAGTCGCTGCCCAAATTGCTTCTCCAGTGCCATGGTTAGTGCCCAGAGGTTCCGCTGCTCTGCTGGAGCTAGGTTGAGTAGCACCTGTAGTGGATTCCCCTCCAATGCAAGGGCCAGGTGTATGGCAGCTTCTTCATCATTCTAGCCACCGTGCCATGCTGCTAGCTGGATTTGTGAGAGTTTGGGCTCTAGCTGTGTCACCTCATTGTACTTTGGCAGCTTGGCTGGTGTTCTGGATGTCGTTACAAGATGCCCTGGGCTGGACACGAAGGCCAAAGGGGGTGGCTCATTGGTAGGAGGTCCTGCACCGCCAGGCATTGGCTCAGCATCTGTTGCATGCAGCATGGTGTCATCTGTCCTCCCAGTCAATAGGGGTCGATGGAGCTGCAGTACACTGCAGCTATCAGGGTACGCTGGAAAACTTGCATCACTTACCTGCTCCATTTACCACAGCATCAGGTTTTCTAGATGATAAATATCTCGTTCCATGATTCATTCCAGTTGTCAACACTCTTGACATCTTCCTATTCCTCTTATTAATATCCTATGTCTTATAAAAAAAACAAGACCCAAATGTACCTGTATTCCATAGAGCAGTGACTAGATGTCATTAATTGCCACAGCAGTCTCAGTTATGGTAGCCCATTGCGAGTGATACTCAACACCACCCAGACCCAGCAGACAAGAAAACACTGTTATTCACATCATAAATTAACAATAGCAATGAGGGACCGACACAACACAACTGCAATAACTGTTATAACACTGTAACTTAACACATTACCATCAACATGAACAGTCCCATGAGTCCTTGCACTAGTGGCCCCTCCCCTTGGGCCGCTAGAATGTCTTCTTTGTGCCTCAAAATTTATTTTTCCTGCCACTATACAATTCGCTGGGTCATTTTTCTAAATGTAGAGAGGCAGTTAGACTTTGGATGTCTTGGAGAGATGCTCATAGTAGGTGCATGTGCCAAACTGACACACCTATGTGGATTTGGCACTTGCGCCCTGGAAACACTGCTGCCAGAGTAAGACTTGTGCCTGGTGCCCCGATTCTGAAAGGTCTGTCCCCTTATACCTGCTTGCTAAATCATTGCTGGTCAAGATGACTGGTTACTGCAGGACAAAACAACCTGCTGTCCAAATGGGTAAGCTTTTTCCAGCAGCTGTCTACTCCTGTTAGTTACACATAGTAACACTGCTGACATGCTAACAGACTAATATGCTAAGATTAGCATCTGTATTATTCCACACTGCATGTGACCTAAACTGTTCAAAGTTAAACAAAAAATATAATGGGAAAGTCTGCATCCACCGTGGTAATGAGCTTACTTCTCCGGCTGTTTTCACAGTGTCTCTTGTAGATCTGTTTAGTCTTCACTATCTTTTCACAACTCACAGCTTCACTGTATGGGACCATTGTTATAGTTCATAGTTAACTCAAGTGGTTTGACACTAATGCAAACAAACAAATGATGGGAGACCTTTGCATTCAGGACTTTCTGCTGGAATATACAATTTGCCCTAAAGGACACCCTTTTTATATAACCCCATCTACAAAGCTTGTCTGACAGAAAGCACTGAAGGCAAAGATTATGTGCATAGTAGTTGAATTAAACTCAACTTATGAGTCAACGGACAAAGATCTGCTTCAACTACTGTTTATACCTTTAAAATTTACTTTGCAGTGTCTTTAGGTACAGTAAATGAGCTAGTAACTCTCAATTTTCTTTTAAAAAAACACAACAAAATATATTTATTTTTCCAAGTATGGATCAGTCAAATACACACATATAGTACTAACATATTGTTCATTTATAGGCTACTATGGTGTCATCCTGTTTTGCTCTTCCCGAGGTTCCTTTGTTTCTTTTCTCATTCGTTTTTTCCAACACTTCAATAAGTGTGGTATATAGAAGAAAGGGCAGCTAAAACATATTATACTGATTGGCCTCTTTTTTCAAGCTTCCTGCTACCTCAGCTTTGACCCTGTAAACTCTGCTCTGCAGGGCAATACTGTATTAGTACTATTAGGACAACCGTTTATGTCTGTTCAGCAGGAACATGATTATATTTGTGGTGTCTGTCAAACTGTTCAGTACTGTATCATCTGTATCTGGATGAGTGGAGTGAGTGCTTCATAAGGGCTGTGTGTATGTGCTGCCTGTAGGCTATGTGCTGTTTCCTCTGACAGTTACTGATAATGAAAACTCATGCAAATGCCCAAAGCCTGTTCTCTCTCTCTCTCCCTTGGCTAATCCTTACCTCTGCCCTCTGGCTTTCTTATGGTAGGATGATCATTGCTGGATTAAAGTCAACATTTGAGATCTCAGAAGAGTTAGCTGAATAAGCTGTAGGTCTTCTGTTTTGAACTCAAATGACAGATAACTTGTTATATCTTGATACTTTGTCGAACTCCCTCAGGCAAAATTGCCTCTCTTGTGATTGATTGGCCTGCTTAGACACCTGAATGCTAACGGCAGTGTGTGTAAGCCTGTCGTCACAATTTAATACTAATTGTCTACTGAAAAAAATTGCAATCTGTATAATATTTTTCCATATTTTTTTAAGCATCCAACTGCTTGGATGTCCTGTCAGAGAACAGTAAGGACAAGTGGAGGCGGTACGACCAGATGTCCTGTTCACATCATCCTCACCTGGATTAGTCTCCAGGGTAACGTTCCACCTGAAGGAGGGCATTTATTCAGGGCAATCTGTGTGTGTGTGTGTGTGTGAGTGTGCAGGTACATTCACTCACTATTCAAATAGTTCATACTCACACTGACCCAGAAAACAAGCAGTGTTAATAT
>VUQI01030589.1:14025-27849 GCA_015106735.1 Paratilapia polleni
GGGGGCAGCTGGAATACAACATTAGATTCCAAATTATGATTATTGATATATTAAAATGTATATGTGGCTAAGAAGTTGTTTTTAAATATTAAAACACATTTTCCAAAGGAGTGAATTGTTACTAAATAGACAATGACAGCCTTTAAATGCTTCCTGGGAAGTGAGACGTTAGCCACTATAGTTCAGCCAGAATAAAAGAGGTGAGTTGGGGCACTAACACTTACACTTGCAATACAACGAGCCCACCTACCATTTGCAATACAGCATATGGTTAGTGGGCTGTAAAATAGTGTTTTCTGAAACATAATTTATTTATACTTTCCCAGTAAATACCTGCTTGTTGCTTCATTGCTTCCCTTGGTCATGTTTTTTTCCCACTGTACTAACATTTAATAATCAGGAAGGACCATTGGACCAAGTAGTTTATCGGTACATAATTCATAGATCAAAATTACCATGTGAATCAAGGGTTTTATTGTTAACTAAAAGAAAGAGTTGTTGTCAAGTCTGCTCATTATTATGTATTGCATTATACTAGCTTTAAGCTTCAGAAAAGCATATGTGGGGACGGTAGGTGGCTTGAGTCCTGTGAAATAATCAAATGTTCCATGACCTTTACCCAGCCGTCCAGAACAGTCATCAGATAATAGCTCTCAGTATATTTGCCACCAATATTTTGCATTTGACTGGCTGAATGAATGAAGGGGTGAACTTTTGAACTCTACCAAACACAGTTCATTTTGGGATCTGGAAAAGGTACAAGGTAAATCAACATGGAAAAGAAAGTCTTTCCTTTAATAAAAGAGGAAGACAAAAATAAAAAAACTAAAGAAAATCATATAACTGCTGATCCTGAGCTACAGTACTGTACTTGACGTGACTCATCATGCTAACTGATTGCCTGACAGTTATTTTAGGATAATTTTGTATTTGACTTTCACTATAACCTAAGCTTAAGGTTAAACTTTCTTTCTATGTCAAGGTTACCCATGTGAAGATGTTAAATCAGCAGTAATGATGATAGTCCATCATCCATTTGTTGTTTCAACAATTAAATATTGTCATAGTGCCCAGTTTACCTGGTGCAGCTCATAGCTGCTTAGACAAACCATCTTGTAAGTTAGCAGAGGAAGCGCTGAAGCTGCAGAGCAGTGAGAATTCACTTTTGCCCCCAGTGCTTAAAGCTAACAGTAGGACTTGAGAGATGATGAACTGTTATTGAAGATGACCTACCACTGGCCAGTAGAGCAGAGGTATCATATGAGCAGTAGGAAGAAATGAATGGATTTGTTATAAAGTCAGATAAGGATTCAAAGTAGAACCGTACTGTACTAGCTTTGTACTGGACTACACTGCCCCTTGCGTATGCAAATCCCCACCAGTTGCATTTAACAGGGAAATGAGGTGTGTGTATGTGTGTGTGTCTGGTCTGTGCTTAAAGGTAAGGATCTGTCGCTTATTCTGCTTATAATTTATATTATGGGGGACCTGACTTTTTGTGCCCAAAAGTGAGGCAGGTCCCCACAACGTGAGTGTGTGAACAGTTTATGTCCCCACAACATGAGGTAATATATGTACCTACACACAGAGCATCTGTGTCTTTATAAGCCTTTCCTTTCACCTGCCCATCACCTGCTCTGAGGGCAAGCTGGGTGACACAAGCTAATACACACACATGTGGAGAGAAGGACAATGAATGGGTTATCAGCAGACAATGAGAAAGCTGTTTATACAAGTAAGCAGCACATGTGCCCCACAGGTGGAACACACACATACATAGACACACTGCATGCACCCAGTCATACCAAAATGAGCCTTTTACTGTGTATTTAGTGAGAAAAGCTGAATATTTACTCTTATTATCCTATACAATCCACACAAACTGGATGGTTGTTGTGGCTGTTATCTTGTGACTTAGCATTCCTTTCCTTAAAAAAAATAAAACTTGAATTAGATACAGAATTGCCAAATGTTCACTTTGCCATTTTTGCCAGCTTGTGTGTATTAAATATTTTAGCCACTAGATGTCACCAAAGATGAAGGAAAATATCTAAACCACTTCTTTATTTATGCCATGTTGTTATGCTCATGAATTCAAAAACTGCAAAAATGTGGAAAAATTAAAAAAGAAATTACAATGTAGCACATGTAGTTGGACAAGTAATGTGTGATTTTTATACCATAGGTGCAATAGGATCCAGATGTGATGAACTGTTGAACAGTTTTCAGTCTGTAGTGGAGATTTTGTCATCACATTGGAAAAATAAAAACAATTATTTGGCTCTATAGCAAGACAAAAAACTATTTGATTAACAGAAAGTGACAAACACACACACACACACACACACACACACAGATTGTTTTCATTTATGACCATAAACATCAAAGTCCGTTCTTTTAGTAATTCACATTTAACTTACATTTCTGGACCTTTAGAGAACAAAAGCATTTGGAAAAACAGGGCAAATGTAATTAGTACATCTGTAATATACCTTTGATTTATATTGTTAAAAAGCCATTTGACATTTAAAAGTAGAATAAACCTGAAAAACCTTGTGTTTATTTATTCGCATATTTATTTTCAACAAAACATGTAATCATTTAGATATGTTATGCATCATGCTGTTTTCCTGTCTTTTCTGTATCCTGTCTTTTTTTGTTTTTTCTTCTTTTTCACGTATACAATGTATGGGAGAGCACTCGTGGAGTTCTCAGCCTAAAGAGAATTTCTTTCTTTGGGATGAATACTGTAAAATAAAACCACCTTTATTAGTCTAATAACACCGTGATACAAATTGTATATGTGTACTAATTTGTATAGTCAAAACTGTACTTTATGTTTCAATTTGTTTGAATCCTAATCAGTCCTTGTCAGAAAAAAAAACAAAAAAACACTGCAGTTTTGGCTAATGCACTTTATCCAGTTCTTTCGAGATCCAGTGGAAAAGAAAGATAAATATGTCCTAGATGAAAGTGACACATGCCCTAGGGCTCAGTATGTGGGATGCCTTGGACCCTTTGCCACCTCTAGTTTAGGATCCAGTTTACCTACAGCAAAGAGTGAGAGAGAAGGGAGGGGGAGGGGATCAGCTCCCAGAATGTGTCTATTATCCTGCTACACCAATCAAACTGTTGTGTCAGTGTGTTACCATTGTATAGTCCTGGGTCAGGTTGCCACTGACCATGGCTGCCATATTGATGACTAAGTCAGTTTGGGGCTCTGAGGACAATGGTGCTCTGGAGCCTCCACAAAGCACGAGGCTAATGCTCCCCTTTCAGCTGGCCTGCTCAGCTGCTGAGTGTGCAAGGCTGCTGGGCAAATGGAGTGGCTCAGGTCCAGGGGGCCCAGCCCTATAAAAACACAGGCGAGGGTCTCTTCCCCGACATTGATTATACTGGATCTGTCCCACCTCAGTACCGTCTGTAAGTATATCAGCACTGCCTCAGACTTAGCTGTAAGAAACAGTCACGGTGACAGCTTTGTGTACTAGGTGGAACCGACAGGCAACAAGACGCTCCTCAAACTGTGTATTTTGGTAGTTAGACTATTACAGATGCACTTGATTTGCTAACATTAAAAAAGCCACTTCATTATTCTGCTTTTGGGGACAGCTGTTTATTCCTATGCATCCATCTTATGAGAGAAAGCTGGCAAGATGATGCCGTACTGGTGTGCTTGTGTTTGGCTTGTAAAGATCATGCAAGCATTTTTCTCAATCCAGTGTTGTGCTTTTCCCCACGTCACAACCAAGCAGGACTAAAGATAGGTATTCTGCAAGTCTGAGACTTCATAAGCTTTCATGCAGATTTTTGGTTGGCTGTTGTTATATTTGCCATATTAGAGTTTCACAGTAAAGTTTATGAGCTGGATACATGCCTGTGGTTGTTGATTGAATCCAGGACGAGAATTTTTCACTTCTTGTGACACCTTTGTAGAGTGAGCTTAATAGATATTCCATATTATATTACAAAAAATGTTTTTTTCTTTAAGCTTCCAGAAAAAAGATTGTAATGGTGAGATAATTTAGAGATGCACCAGGTATCTGCTATGTTCTTCAAGACAAAAGTACTCTAAAGATCTTTACCTGAAAGATTGTTCATTTCACTTTGCCAACCAGGACTTGCAGGTCTTTTGTTGTGATTGTGAGTTGATTTCATTTCTACTCTGTTTTATGCTGTGGATCTTTATTAAACTCTCTACATTCTTCAGAGAGTAACCCCCAAGGGAGAAGCAGCAGCCATGAACACTCAACAGATGGAGCAGATGGGCCAGTTTAAGATCACAGTCTGGGAGGAAGAGAACTTCCAGGGAAAGCGCTGTGAGTTCATGCTGGAGTGCCAGAACATCATGGAGAGGGGCTTCAACAAGATCCGCTCTATCAAGGTTGAGAATGGACCGTAAGTTAACACAGTTGGTGGAGGCTTCAAAGATTTATTAAAGTTGTTTAAAACTGTAAACTAGTTATGTCTTTATTATCTTTAAAAAGAAGTATGCTGGTTAGTGGATAACTAAGACCTGTTTTCCCTAGCAACATCCAATAGATTCATATTACTTCTCTTGAAATTTTAATTTAATTGGCCTGAAGAGGTCTGACTAAAGCAGACATGACTCAGGCAGTGACTGAAATCAAGAAGTAGAGCAGACAGAATAACAAAAACTGTAAATTACAACCTGCAGTGTTATTAGTTTGCTACTTGGCATGTATCACTTGCATGTGTGTGTGCATGCATCCAAGTGTGACCCTGTTGTGATATGAGTTGGCTGTGTGCAGCTGCCGGCTGTGACTAGCGATCAGATAAAAAGCCCGGGGTGGGTACAGCAGCAGTGGTGGAGGCAGGAGCAACAGTATTTAATGTTTGTTTTGTGTTCCACAGTGACAAAAGAAGCTCCGTGTTGTTTTCACTATTCTGTGGGCGTTGGCCTCTATTGTTTAATAAAGATGACGGCGTCAGTGTCGTTGCTTTGAAAGTAATGTGTATTTACTTATTTATTAAAAGTTTAGGTATATTTTATTTTCATTTCTTTCTTTTGGGATTTTTTTTTCTTCTCTCTGGTACTTTATTCACTATTGGCACACTTAAACTCATTATTTCTGTCCTCTTTTCTCTCCTCCAGTTGGGTGGGTTATGAGTACCCAGAGTTCCAGGGACAACAGTTTATCCTGGAGAAGGGAGACTATCCTCGCTATGAGGCCTGGAGTGGAAATAGCAGCTACAGAACTGAGCACATGCTTTCCTTCAGACCTATCAAGTGCGCTGTAAGTTTCCCCATCCGTTTATCCGTTTTCTCTTTTGTCAACTGCCTAAGTCACTTACTTCGCTGTCCCACGCCTCCTATGACGTTAACCTACCCTCTTCCTCCTTGTGAATCCTCCATACGTGTTGAAATGTATTCATTTTATTGTATCACTTATAGTCTACTTGTACTATAATACTTCTTATCCAGTGTTAGCATTAGATATGTTGTTTTATTAAGATCTCTACTAAATCCCTCCTTTCCTCGTCTTCTGTTCTTTTTAATCGAAATATTGAGTCTGCATAAATGTGAAGCCATAAATTAAATTGTTCTTTATGATCAAACTTAAACTAAAAACATAGTTCTTAGTATTTAATTTCCTCTTTGCTTATCTAACTAACTATAGTGTAATATCAGCTACTACATTAGCAACACTTATAGCAACACCATCAAGCTGTATTTGTTTCTTTCCCTGCAGAACCACAGTGACAGCAAGGTGACCCTGTATGAATGTGAGGACTTCCAGGGCCGTAAGTTTGAGCTGTGCGATGACTACCCATCCCTACAGGCCATGGGCTGGTGCAGCAAGGAGGTGCCCTCTATCAAAGTCAACTCGGGAGCGTAAGTTAAACATCTTCCTCTGTGTTTATTATCTCTCTTTTTTTTTTTAATCTGTGTATCCTGCCTCTGGTTTACCTACCCATGCATGCTTCAGGCTCATTGTCATCATGGTTTTACTTACATATTATGTTCTATTTTACTTGAGTTTGTTTTTTTATTTAACATGCTGCTGTAAAATATAGCTTGACAAGCACATTTAGGCCAATTGACCTCTCCTGACTCTGTGTAATACTGAAAGAATGATAAAAATATATAATAAATCTATTAAATCTGCTGAGCACAGCCTAAACCTTTACCAGCACTCCGACACTCTCTCTCATACCTTGTAATTGCACCGAATTTACCGAAGTCTGTTAAAATTAACATTATGTCTCCTGAGGTGTACCCTAAGATGGTATACTGAATTCCTTGATTTAACCTTGACTCAAACCCACCCTCCTTCTTTACAGCTGGGTGGCCTACCAGTTCCCTGGTTACCGTGGCTACCAGTACATCCTGGAGAGAGACAGACACCAAGGCGAGTACAGAAACTACAATGAGTACAGCACCCAGGCTCACACCAACCAGGTGCAGTCCATTCGTAGGATCCAGCACTAAGCCTTCATTCTGCCTGCCTGACCCCACCTGAAAAAGAAAGAAAAAACCTCTCTCCCCTAACCGCACTCTCAACTTGAACCCTGGACAGATCGCTGTCACAGAACAGTAGATGGACAAACTCTTTCTATCACTCTGTGGCTCTGCATGTATGGATATCTAAGTACCTACTTCTACTATCATGCTGAAGCATGTTCTTGAAATAGGAAATAAAGGCTTTTCTTCAAAACTAGACACTGTTTGTCGGTATTCTTTTTTTTTTCTTTTTTTTACATTGAAGTTTATCAACCCAGTTAGAAGAAATAGAAATGAAAAGCTCAGAGAAACTGGCTGTAATAATTGGCTTTTATTGAGCTATTATTCAATCTGTACCTGTAGTTAAGACTACAGGTGTCCAAGCATTGCAAAATCAGAGCCCTTTTTAGCTCTATGAAGTAGCTGCTTTCTGTTTATTTAAAGTGCATATTTAGCCTTTCAGTGAACATCCATGGAAAGATTTGAATTCTGTTAGGCTTTAGGATGTGTAATGTTGTTCTTGTCAGACTGTATTCTTATTTCCAATAAACAAGAGCACGTGATTACATTTGTTTCTATTACTTGTTTTTCAACTGTTTGAGGTACAGTTTGCCAAAAATGGCCAGTACGGCGAAGCGCTCTGAAAAGAAACTGGCCATTTTGAAGCCAGTCGCTTTAGATTGTTGACACTCCTCAACAGAGACATGTAAATAAGAGAAAAACATTTTATGGTGAAATAAAAGTGCTATTAAACCATACCAACCTTAAAAGGGCTAGACAAAGTAACATTATTTTACTGTAAATACCAGAACATGCTGACAAAGACAGCAGCTGCTATTTAAACTGGTTCTCTAGGCAGTTCAAAAAAGGCTGGCAGAAGTTCTTTGAGAGACAAAACATCATATATAAGATGTTTTAGCTATTGATGAAAACTAAGTTAAGACCCACTGTTCAGGCTGTTGACCCCACATCTTTGGTAGTTTGGCCCAAAAGAAAAACACTATTCCCAAACCATGCTAATCTTCTCATTATGTGTAAAACAGGGAGGTGTGGACATACACTAACAAAGACAAGTTCTTAAAACTGCAGCTTTTGAGACCTAAAAAGTGGCCCTTAATAGTTTGAACAGTGTATACAGCATTCCAAAAAAAGCCTGGTTCATGTATTACGACATTTTAATTCCCCTCTACAACCTTGCACATAATGTGACTACTTCATATGAAAGTCTAGTAGCTTAGTATTTGTTTGTTCACGCTAATGTGTCACCACGATGTTGATCTTACAGTCACACTCCGGGTTCCTGGAGTGTGTTTACCTCCACCTACACTCCTCCCGTTGGACCAGGACATGGGATTCCGTGTTACACCCCCCCCAAAGCTTGCACAGGCTCACACCCAAAAAAACAGGATCTTTATATAAATGTGTAACCACGCGGCACACACCTTTCTCAAATATACATTCCTCTGCAGACCGATTAAAGCCGCTGCTCCATGGCTTACAGAGGAGTGACACTTGAGTAGATTAGTAAGTTACAAGCTGCAGCTACAGAGCTCAGGGCACCAAGGTAAGTTCAAGACTTTATAGAGAAAACTTACTCATTACAGCTTTTCTAATTGATGTTTACAGAATCGATTAGTCTATTATTCAGAATTACAGCAGATGTTTAAGTACAAAGATTTGTTTAAAATATGAAGTTATGTATTTTGGCTTGAATGTTTAAAGTTACGAAGTAACAAACTGACTATACAGTGATTGCTGTAGGGTTGGAATTTAATAGCTAGTTAACAGATACACTCTTGACTTTTTAGGTTTATGTGATAATTTGTAAGACTTCTTCAATGGACATGATCTAGCTTTCGAGGCTTGTTTTAAGTTGCCTGCGGCTTTTATTTGTACACAGGCAGCTAAAGCAAGCCTTGAACGCTGGAGACACATCTACCAGGACATCTTTAAATTGAATCTGGAACATAAAAAACATGTTGTATTTGATAATGAGTTCTGTACCAACCAGTTACCCAAGGTTCTTCCTGTTTGTGTGTGTGTTGAAATCATGTTACTATACAATTCTGTTGTTATGTTATTCCAAGCCATGTGCTTTGACTGTAATAGCTCATCAATATAAAAAATAAATAGCTCTACACTTAATGCTCTGGTGCTTTTTTTTTTTTCCACATGTGTGCATTTGTGCATGTCTGACCTCAGTCATATGACCCATTATAAAGATGATTAACGATACGGTGTTGAGCCTATCCCGGCTATCATAAATGGACAGGCAGATTACACTCTGGACAGGTCGCCAGTTTATCACAGCTATGGCCAATTTAGATTCACCAGTTAACCTAACAGGCATGTCTTTGGACTGTGAGAGGAAACCTGATGGAGAACCCACACAAGCACAGGGAGAACATGCAAACTCCACACAGAGGCCAGTGGATTCAAAACCAGGACCTTCTTGCTGTGAGGCAACAGTGCTAACCACTATACCACTGTGCCCAGGCTTTTTTATTTATCTATAAAGTACTTTTTCAAAGTAGATATGGCAAAGAAGGCACACCATTACAAAAACCCCAAATAGGCCCAAATGATAGACCTGAAAGTGTGTTTCTGTTATGTCCACAACCATGTTATTCCTACATAGTAGACATGTGGTGTATCGTTAGGTTATGATGCATTGTAGCATTTTCAGGGAAAGACTAAACACAAAAGATTTCAACCCCAACACCTGCAGGGACTCACATATGTCAGTGTCAGGGTGTTTGATCATTTTAGGTGTTTATTAAAACAACTGTTTTACTGGTCTTTTTGCATTGGTTAAATTGCCTTTAAATTTAATATGACATAGCATAAAGCATATGTTACAAAATGACATACAACAAATGTACTGCAACCAAACCAAGGACACTGAGCTTAAGACATTAAGACACCCCCACATTATAGATATTTGAGTAAGTCTTTTTTAATGCACTTTTTGACAAACTAATGAATTTCACAGATTTTCTTCTTCATGTTTGTTGCTTCAAATAACTGAAATCTTTTCAACAATCATTTGCCCTGCTTAGGGTTTTCATAATAAAGCTAATTTGTGATGTTAATTGCATGAAACTGTATCATCAGCCAGTGTTGTCTATGTCTACCCCATTTGCCCCTAAATAAAATGTTTTAAATGTTATGCTATGTCATGTTATGTTAATGTCATATTATGTGAATGAGAAAATACAAGTGTAGCTCCTTTTTTTTTCTTCTTTTGCTACAAATACAAACTAAGGTTGCATATAAATTAGACACTGTGGTAACATGGCTGACATAAATTTACAATCCAAACCAGACTCTACCACAGGGCCATAAAGCCCATAGGCTTTATACAGTCCACTGCTTCTAAAAAACAGAAGACGTAGAAAATTATGATGGACGTGATAACGTCAATGAGCATGAGAAGGCATGGTTTTAAAGTTACGACCTCATTACCCCCAGGTTGAGGCCATATAACCTTAAACCCACAAAGAGAAGGTTAGGAGGGATGAAATGTTCTTGTTTTCTCGTGGGCACTGAAGCGTATTTTTTTCAAGGTAAATATTCTTTTTCCAACATGAAATAGGTCTTTGTTGTTTGCCGAGAGGTAAAGAGGCGGAAAAGTGAGGAGGATCTGAACTGGTTTCCATGTCAAACACTTCAATTCACCATAGAAACTCAGATCTTAACGCGGAAACTTTATTAAACTGTGATGGTGGATTGATAAGGGCCGAATTTCTATCGGCCTCTTTTTATTGTGGGCGCCAGGCGGGCTGACAGAGGTAAATTGCTCTTTTAATTAAAGCAATGCACCAGGGGAAATTGCTGTCTGAATATTGTCTCAGAGATGGGGGCCAGTGACAGTTGCCTGGAAACTTCAATCTGTCTACCCGCATTTATTCCAGATCACAGTTATGAGATAAAGTTTAATAAAAATCTTTTCCTCCGCCACCAACGAAATGAAATCCAACCCTTTCTGAACAAGTGAACACAATGAGACAGGACTGCGGAGGAAACCTCATGTTCAACATGTATCTCTCAGGTTCGTCATTTTGTCCCATTAAGAATTATAGAAATAGTCTATTATATATATATATATATATTTTTTTTACATTTTTGCTGCGCCTCGGTGTCCTGCCGGCGATGATGCTCCGTTTGCAGGGCAGAGCATTGTTCAGCCTTTTCAATCTGAAAGCCCGTCTGCTCTTTTGTCGGAAATCGGAAATCCTTTTTCCTGGACGCGTTTCCTGGCTTCTAGCAGAGGAGACCGCAAAGACGACATGCTTCAGGCATTAGACTCCAAATGGACCAGGATACAATTAGGATTTTAAACCATAGTAACTTTGGTGGAGATTTGGGAATTTTAAAAGCTTATTTTTAGTTTGAATGTTTTCACTGTCCAATTTTCATAACAATCAGAACATTTTAGAGCAGCTATTATGTGAATTCTCTGAACATAGATTTTTTTTTTTAATCCAACTCAAAATTAAATTAAATTTTAAAATATTTTCCTAATTCCTTGACACGGTGGTGTTGTGTTTCTTGTTAGAAGGTGCCTGTAAAAAAGATGTGGTCAAGAAGAGATTTTTTGTCTTTCCAAAGAAATATTAAATGATAATATTTTGACGTACAGGTGACAGAAAAAAGATAAAATGTCGACACCTGTTCTAGAAATCCCCTCGTAACAACTTCTGGATAAAAATAAACAAGTGATGCTGACAATATGTCTGTTTTGATTTCAGATCCAACAGAAAATCTGTTGAAAGAAAGCAAAGGAACATCTTGGGGTCCGATAAATACAGGAGTTCAAAAAGGTAAGAAAATAAACTCGAGGATCTGTCCGAAGAGACTGTAAATATTATCATTATGTAGTTTCCAGCTTTTTATTATTAATTAGATTATTTTCAATCGATAGACTCTTCCAATACAATATCATTAAAAACATTAATAATGAAACAATAATGTTAGAAAATATGACTAGTGCTAACAAAGTAGTGAGAAAACCCTCTCAAACTATCTTGCAATGGGGGCTCTACATCAAAAATAATTTGAGAAATCAGAAAATATAATAACAGCAGGATTAAAATGTGTTAATTGCTCCTTTCATTTGTTCTGTGTTTCTCTCTCAGGTCAAATAGGCCTAATCGTTTAAAAGCGTAATCCACAGCCTATTCTTAAATGCATGCATTCAGTTTTTGTCGTTTTATAAGGCGCTCTGCACCCCAACATTCATTTACCTCAAAATATCTCCAGTTCAGGAACATTTAAAAAAACAAAAAACAAAGGAAGAAAGAAAGAAATGTACTTAAATCGCATATATTTTAGGTTATATAGATAAGCAAAAAACACAAAGGGGAAAAATCCATATGTCATATTTCACGGATTTTATTACATGGTGATATTCAGTCTCAGGACTTCCCGCAAAGAGCAAAATACAACATTTTCTGAGGTTAACAAAGAAAATATGCAAAATGTAAATATCTTACCAACAGAGTATTTTATTAAAAATTTAACGCCTATGAGCAGGTGCATTAGTCCTATGTTTTCAATATATATTTTATATAGATTCGAGAATAGCATGGTGAAACTTAGATAAAAGGAGACGCATTTAGGGGCCATTTAGGAACACCTAAACCTGCTTAAGAGGAGTAAAAATATAGTTTTTAAATGACATTATGGCGACGTTACCCTTAGTATATGAATCAAAATAACAATATATCTTCTAGTGTTTGTCTTATAGTAAACAATATCTGAATTTTCCAATTTAATAGGTGACGAAATTCACATTTTTTTTATTTATGAACTGATAATATTACATTTGCCAAACCATCTTTGTGCCACATAAAATCTATCTGATGGTATTTTTTGTTTGTTTGTTTTTCCGCTTGCAACAGAGAAAATTAATCTTTTTCTTTGTTGGTTCGCTCTTTGCATGATTTATTTTAGGTTAGCGTTGGACCAGTTATGATTTTTTTTTTCTCTCTCCCTCCATTCAGGGAGTGGGCAGATTCAGCTCTGGCAGTTCCTGTTGGAGCTCCTCTCTGATAGCACCAACATGTCATGCATCGCCTGGGAGGGCACCAACGGAGAGTTTAAGCTCATCGACCCCGACGAAGTGGCCCGGCGCTGGGGGGAGCGTAAAAGCAAACCCAACATGAACTACGATAAACTGAGCCGGGCGCTGCGATATTATTACGACAAAAATATCATGACCAAAGTCCACGGCAAAAGATATGCCTACAAGTTTGATTTCCACGGCTTGGCGCAGGTGTGTCAGCCGTCCACCACTGAGCAGGCTATCTACAAATTTCAGGGCAACTTCTCCCCGATTCCCTTCTCCGGGATTTCCAAACTGAACCTCGTGGCTCCCGGCGTGGGGCCTTCGGGGTTCTCCTACTGGCCTGGTTCCACACCTGCGGCTCTGTATCACAGCCACAACCTCCAGCCTCCAGGACCCTTTGGCACTGTGTCTCCGTCCCACATCGGCTGTGTCAGTAACATCAGCAGTCTGAGTAACATCAATAACCATTATAACTGACTCTTAATGCATATTTTAGACAACCTGGAAAAGTCGAGACACACCAATGAATGAGGAAAGATGAAAAAATAGCACTAACTCGTCGATTTTGGTGTCTGGCAGGCGAAAGTATGGTTTAGGCTTAAAATGGCGTGGTTTGGTTAAAAATTAGCGTTTTAAAAACGTCACGTAAGGATTGTTTAAGCAGCGCAGAGCTTTGTTTAAACTCGTAATTATGAGCTGCATTCACAAATGATACTGGAGCATCTGTTGTATGTAAGTAAGACGTCTAAATCAAGTAATTAAATGCTTTATTTTATTTTATTTTATTATTTTATTTATGTTTAACCCTATAGGTTACGAAATCCTTGTTGAGAACCGAATTATTAAATGTATTAAAATATGTCGCCTGTCAAAGGACGCACAGTGCTTCGAACTTGAACGCTTGATTAATTTCCCCACATTTGATCCACAAACATCCCAAATATGGAATTTCCTCATTTAAGCCACAATCTATGAGACGTAATCGGAAACCAATAAACGTTTACATGCGAAGGACTGTTTTTGAAATAAAATAAAAAAAAGCACAAAAAGTAAGGAAATTTGTGTTTGGACGATTAATTCTTTGATGTAACAATGCTTCTTGGCAATAAATCTCATACTGTTGGAAAGCCTGTTTATTTCCCTTTAAATGGTGCCACATTTGTAAGGAAAATGTATTTGTGGGTTGAGCAGCAGAGCTGACTTTGTGGGTTGCGCCCATGAAGAACTTGCCAAATCTTCATGGGCGCAACCCACATACTCAACTCTGCTGCTCAACCCACAAATGCAT
>VUQI01030590.1:0-14282 GCA_015106735.1 Paratilapia polleni
AAACACACCAGCAAGTCCACCTCTGAGTGGCTTAAGAAAAACAAAATGAAGACTTTGGAGTGGCCTAGTCAAAGTCCTGACCTGAATCCGATTAAGATGCTGTGGCATGACCTTAAAAAGGCAGGTTCATGCTCAAAAACCCTCCAATGTGGCTGAGTTACAACAATTCTGCAAAGAAGAGTGGGCCAAAATTCCTCCACAGCGCTGTAAAAGACTCATTGCCAGTTATTGCAAATGCTTGATTGCAGTTGTTGCTGCCAAGGGTGGCACAACCAGTTATTAGGTTTAGGGGGCAATCACTTTTTCACAGAGGACCAGGTAGGTTTGGATTTTTTGTTTCCCTTAATAAAAAAACCTTCATTTAAAAACTGCAATTTGTGTTTACTTGTGTTATCTTTGTCTAATATTTAAATTTGTTTGATGATCTGAAACATTTAAGTGTGACAAACATGCAAAAAATAAGATATCAGGAAGGGGGCAAACACTTTTTCACACCACTGTAACTGGTCTGAATCAGACTGCTTAAAATTCATATTAGCTTTAAATGACCATTAGTGTCTTTTTGCATTGGAAGCAAACTAAGAAGTAATCATTGAAGCACAAAAAATACTGTTTAACCTTTTATTTGGCCCTATTTTAAGACAGATTTATGCTTCTTTAAACACCTCAGAGATCCTTCCAGTTCCCAGAATTTAACTTTGGAAACCAATGGAAAAACATAGAGTAATGGGTTAGTATAAGAAGAGGGAACTGGATGTCCTTCTGAACCTTCTTACTCTTTTATTCTTTCCATTATTTCAGGTAGTTTTGGACCCATGCAATCCAAACCCCTGTCAGCAGGGGGTGCAGTGTTACATCATAGAAGGCAGGTACATGTGTGCCTGTCCTGATGGTTACTATGATAATGAGTGCATGAGCCTCAAAAATCCCTGCATTGGTCACCACTGTCCAGGTGAGATAAATATTTGTGCATCTATAAAAGTACAAAATCTTTATGAACTTCGGTCTGATATCGATGTCTCTACATCTGAAGGCGCCATGTCTGACTCGACACATGGGGGCCTCAGCTTCTACATGATCCTGGTGGGAGTCTTAGCTCTGCTGACGGTCTGTGGCTGTGCCGCCTGCGCCTTCATCCTGTCCCACCTCCATCGCAAGCGGAAAAAGCAGCAGGCTGTCCCACAGGAAGAAGGCATCAACAACCAGAGGGAGATTGTCAACCTCATCAGAAACGTGGACCGTCCGGTGCCCCCCCTGCCCCCTGCTGCCCCTCTAACAAACCCTCCAGCACCTGCCCCCGTCTCACGTTGCTACGAGGAGATTGAGCTGACCCTGCCGCCCTCCTCGGCCCCTTCACACCCCTCCCCAGCACTAAAGCAAGCACATGCTGCCAAATTGGACATTTCAAACCAGGAGAGGGAGAAGTTGAACCGCCTCCACTACACAGACAATCAGGAGCTGGAGGTCTGACCCTGTCCTGAACTTCTGAAGCTCTGAGGAGCTTTTCTGAATTTACTTTGCGTCCTTAGCACTCTTTTGCTCACAGGACCCTGTCTCCAGTTACTTGCACTGTGTTAATGTTGCGGATATGAAAATAAGGGGACCCTTTAACCCCCAGTTGTGCACAGATGGTTGTGGGCAGACACCTGAGGAACAAAGGCTGCTAAGCAGAGGGGTCAAAAGTGTGTCGTCATCTTTGGGCTTTCTTTGGTGACCATGAAAAAGCAGTAGGTGCATGACATTTGACTGAAGGACTCAACATTAAACTGGAGACATAAAGACTTAAAGACTTGCCTTTGAGTGCCTGAGATACTGTCAAGAATAAACGGAGGATATTCCTCTGTACGTTTTCTGGTCCATGTTGCCATCTGACCGGTGTTCAGACCTCCTCTGAACTTTGACTGACTGACAAAAAGATCAGTGAACAGATGCCTATTTAACGCTTGTTTTGTGTCTGAGATTGTTAGCGTGTGTGAGAGTGTAAGAGAAATTGGATATTGTTAGAGGGGGAAACATTTTACTTTAAGCAAAGAGAAATGATTTGCTTGTCAGAAGAGAGCGCATACTCCTGAACTGAGGGCTTTCAAGCCTTCTGAGAACCATTTTTAAAACTATACACTGTTGCCTGTTTTGTCTCTGTAACACTGCAGTTTGTCCAAGATGTATGTTTTTTTTTCATACCTGCGTGTAAAATAACTGTTTTTGTACATAAATATATTGTACATATCGATGCCCTTTTTGTACTGTGGTTCGGTTTGGACGTATCAGTGTATCACTTTGCCCTGTTTGTCCCCTTACACTTTCCATTTGGAGCAACCAGCACATGTGGAACGTAATAAAAGTGCATTTACCACTGTTCTATTTTATATATTTTATTAAACACGAGGGTTTAGCTGTCACAAATAATCCCTGTGGGCCAAAAACTCAGGCTTCAGAAGGCTCTAAACCCTCGGTTTCAGACATAAAGAGTAGATAGCCTTAATATGGTCACCTCAGGCGTACACCTGGCTGTTAGCACAGGAGCCCACCTACATGTTGTTCAAACATTCTGTTTTTGAGGGGCAGCTAGTCAGAACAAAGTTAGCATAAAGGGGGAGGAGCTAAAACTGTTTGTTTCAGACAGTGGATGGAGTAAGGCGCTGCACCAAGGCCCAGTGTAAGATAAGTTACTTTGAACTGTGAATAATGTAAAGCTGCTTCAGCAGATGAATAAATTCTCCATCTCCTCAGACTTTTATATGTGCACAGTAAGCACTACTAAAGATTTTCTAAACACTCCAGTTAATGTAATACCAGTTCCTAGTAATCTGTAGATCTGCGATGGCACTGTCTTTCTTAATCTTGCTGCTGAGATGTAGAAAATCAGCATCGTACATCAAATGAAAAACAGCAACGTTACATTTTTTAATAACAGTAAGTGACTAACATGATTAGTCTTTCCTACTTAAATCTGTTTAAGAGTTAATAATTCTTCTAGCTCTTTGTGTCTGTGTGTGCACTTTTCTGATGGTACAACAAACTTTCTTGTTCATTTATCACTGTCAGAGTCCCATGAGAGGATATTTCATGATGGAGCACAGTCACAATGACTAGGTCAGTGGGTCACTGTATACACAAGGACTCTCACTATCTTCCTCTTTCTTTCTCTGACACTCATTGACAAACAATGACACTCAGGGTGCCAGGAAAATATGGGAAACCACCTGACTGACCTCCGTTTTCCTAGAGAACAACTGTGTGGCTGTAAAAAATAAAAATAAAAAAGTGCACTAAGTTTCAAGAGCAGTGGGTTTCTGCAAACTGTTTGTTAAAAGTATTTAAAATATTGGAAACTGATTAAAACTTATTTAAAGTTTCTGATTTTACCGTGTCTGCAATAACTGAAGTTAAGCTTCATCATTATTCCTAAAAAACGGCCAATATCATATCAGTGTCTGTTACCTTAAATCATTACAGTAATCCATGGTAGGTTTTATTAAAATATGATAAATTGCCAAGTGTAAAATGAGTGCGTGAAAGGTAAGGATTTGTGATTTGGGGCTTGCTGCTCCAAGGTCACAACAGAGAAAAGTTAATGGGCAAATAGATGTGACAAATGTGACCTCTGGCCTGAGCAAACAGCGGCAGGCTGGAAATGAACACAGTTTCCTGTCACCATGCTGGTCAGGAGGAAATGTAGGAAATACAGTTTACACACACACATACACATGCACATATATGTACATATCTACAAGACTCTTTCTACACCTGCTGTGCAGGATGTCAAAGCCCAACCTGCAGGTTAGAAAGTTTACACTCAGCTGAGAGGTCGGTGCCCCTCAATCCAAAGGGGACCTGTTATTTGCTTGTCCTTATTTTCTCTCATATATACTCTTGCAGATGGTCATATTAAACATGGCCAAAGTTTAGGTGACCCAAAAGCTCAGACTCCTCTAAACACTCAGTTACAGACTCTTTTTTATCTATTCTTGGATCTGTATGATGACATAAAGAGCAGATACTCCTAATACGATCATCTCATGTTCTCATCCCACATGCTGTTCAAACCTTCTGTTTCCAAAGGGCAGCCAATAAGTCTAAAGCGGGTTAAAAGGGAGGGGGAAGGGAGCTAAAAATGTCTTGTTTCAGACAGAGGATCAGTATAAGATGAATATGAATCATGCACAGCTACTCCAGTAGAGTCCAATAATATGGAAAAATATGGACCTGGAAATGAGCATAGTAGATCCTCTGTAAGGATTTGTTTTGTTACCCGTCTCCCTGTTATATTCCAGGTGTTGACAGGCACAGTTAATGCTTGCATTTCCATTGGTTCCCATTAGCTCTGATCCACTGACCCAAGGACACTCACAAAAGCTAGAGTTTGTATTTCTGACAGCTGTTCAGGAGAGTATGACAACTGTACAAATACAGGAAAATCTAGGGCTTAAACACTGACTGACTTGTCACTGGGGATCAAAATATCAGCATTAATGCATGTCCTAACGCATATTGAAGTAGTCATGGACATTTTAAAAATATTAATTTAATTATTTTTCAACTGGATTAATGCAAATGTTTCTTCATAAAACCCTGTTTTCACAAAAAAACTTTTCCAATTCACTGCAAGTGACTGCAAGTTTAATTGAGATTAACTTCAAATCAAACAGGGGGAAAAAGAGGTTAGGCGTATCTATCCTGTCTTACAGGGACATCTTGTGGCCAGAGCAGGCACACCAACTCAAAAACCCCTGATCCGTTTTTCATTACTCTCATGCTATCTTACTATATCAAATTTCAGGAATCATTCTTCATTAAGAAGCCAACAGATAATGTACATCTGCACACACCCCAACAATACAGCATAAAATAAGAATATGAATGACCACTGGGCAAATGACAGGTGTGTGCCATTAAAATACCACAGCTGCTGCAAAATGCCAAACCTTTTTTAGACAAAAGATGTCTATAAAAGAAAGAATTTTATTTTTATTGTTTAATCGACAGCCCCAGCAGGGCCATTCTGCAATTCTGTCCCACCCGTGAATATGAAAATAATCCATGCACAAAATACTAAAACATAGGCTTGTTGTGTAAATTACACCTGTCCTGGGACAAAATGTAAACCTAGTTGTTGAAAAAGTGGCTCCAAAATATTATTTAAAATACAAAATAGCTCTTGAGAACCTCCCCAAAATGGCATTTTTCTCTTGTCCCAATTTCTTCATAACATGTCAAACATAACATTTAAGTTATTTCTGTTTTGATTATGTAGACACGTCTCTTATAATTTTTAAGACAATTTATTTAACATCAACAGATTACAGTAATTATGCACTGCAAGTTGTGTCGCACAACATATGTGCAGCCCTGTTACTGAAACCTATGTAGCCTGGAAAAGGAAGAGACAAAACTGTGAGTGACCTGACAAAGAGGAAGTGTGATGATCGAGCTGTGTGCGAACACCATGGGTTGACCAAAAGTCAGTCCTCTTTGATATATTCTGTATTTTTCCAATCTTTTCTAACTGGACTGAGTGTGTCACTCTAACCAACTAAACTCATCTAACTTGTTACCCCTATTACCAAAAGAAGACAAATTCATTGCAAAGTTTCCTTCCTTTATTTATATACTTGCATTTCTCTTTGACTTTCACAGTAAGTTACATTCCACAGATAGCATCTGTTTCTGAGAAAACACTAATACTGATTTGCTGTTACCATACATATAAAACCAACATTACAAACATATGTTAAAAACATATAAAATATTATTAAACAACATTTCTGTGGTCCTGAGTATTTATTTGTCACATTTATGTCATAATCCACAAATAAAAGTAAAATATCCAGTCAATCCTGTTATCTTGTGCAGCCCTGTTACTCTAATTTTAACCCTGTTATCATATACTTCTTAATAAAATAATCATAAATGTTTTTCTTAGCTCACAAGGATTTAATCTATTGCCTTTGTAATAGTTTGAATTATTATATGAATAGTTTATTTGAGCAAAGATTTGAAAATAAATACTGAAATTACAAATTTTACAAATGTTTAGCCTATTTTAACATGCTAAGAAAAGCAGTTTCCTGTTAAAATTGGTGCATTTTTGCGTGTTTTCTCTTCATAAACAACAAACGAAGCGTTTTGGCCACTTTGTGTCCTGCTACAGATTCAAACAGCGCCCCCCACAGGCCGGGCTCGGTGCTGCAGGCGACCTGCCTGTTATATAGCAGAAGGAGGCGTGTAGTTGCACTCTGCTGCCATCGCTTTTGGCCAACCGAAAACAACCCAAGTGTGTGTTAGCGGTTAGTAAAGCAGGTACACTGTGGAAATTTAGACCATGCTGAATACGCTGTACGGCTGTATGTGTAGTTTTCATTGTTTATATGGCGGTGGTTTGGGCGTTGTTCTCAACGTCTTTGCATATCAGCTAAGCTAGGCTAGCTGTGATGCTAGCTGCCATTAAAAAGGCCCGGGCTGCATGCGCAGTCAGGCCCATGTGTATGCTAACTAACTCCTTCATAACTTTCATCACACCGATATTTAACATCTGGCTCGGCCTAAAAACGAAAAATGTGGCGTGACCGGATTAAATTAGCTGTTTGTGGAGGATATACAGTGCTGTGGTATGATCGTTTTAACACCGTAAATATGGGATAGGAAGCTAGGTTAGCATTTTAGCTCCAGACGGTTTAGGTGCTGGTAAATTATAAACAAACACGTTTAACGATAGAAATGAAGAGCTGACACCTGCATTCACAGTTGCGTGGTTTTTCCCGTTTTTGTAATATACATTAGTCATAATTTATATGTTATTGTTGGTTTGTTGTTCTTTTTTAGTGAAAGGCATTTTGATGTGTTTTTATAATTGTGAACATGTTGGTGCATTTGCTGTTTGTTTGTGTTCTTTGTTGTTTGTTTCAGTCATTTAATTTATGACACTGTTTTAGCCAGATGAAAACTAGTAATCTCAATCTGATAGAATAAACTTTATATAAATTTATAATCCCGTCGTCAGTGTGAATGTCAGCTCCGAGAAATGGATTGGAAATACAGAAAATGATCCAAATTAATGGCATTCATATTTAATTTTTTTTAATTTATTTATCTAGTTTAATTGAATTTCCCTTTCCTGTGTAAGTCAGTATTTGCCAGTTTAAAAATGCTAAGACGTGTCTAACATGACGTGTCCCAATTTAAATGTTAGGAAGTGAGCAGTAAATCTACATTTACATCTGAGTAGACGGGCTGCAGTCACGGCTGTGCACTCACAATGTTCTTTTAATCTCACTGAATGTGTTTGTTGTCTTGTTAGAAGTTTATTGGACTGTGTAGAAGTCTTTGTATCTTTAGATTTGAAGTATTTAACAAGGAATCTGAATAACAGGGAAATGTTTAGAAACATCTGATACATTGCTTTCTCACCATTTAAGTTTAAGGCTGAAGATTACACTCAACTCAGCGCAAATGGTGTGTTTGTAAATGTGCTGGTTGTGGTTTATAGTTAATTCTGATCAGGAATAGCAGCTGTAAACAGTAAGAGATGCTTCTGTATTTATACCACAGAAATGATGTGGAGTTCAGACATTATGTGAAGTGCTTGGTTTATGGAGTCCAGTATTTATATTTTAAAAAAAAACACCTTCTAACACCACTTATTCTCCCTTTTCTCCTCTCTGTTTCTTGCTCGGTTGCCCTGTATAGCAGCCGTGCCCCGCCGCGCCCCCACCCCCAGCGGAGCCGTCATGTGGCAGGAGGCCCGCAAACATGAGCGCAAGCTCCGTGGCATGATGGTAGACTACAAGCGCCGAGGCGAACGCCGGCGAGAGTACTACGAGAAGATAGTAAGAGACTTTATCGTGTAGGATTGCTACAGTGTAACTCTGTGGTAGAACTGAGCAGGTCTGATCTGAAAAAAAGATGGATGTGTGATCAAGTTTGGACCAAGTTATTGTAGTGCCTATAATGGCTTATACAGGAGTACCTTTTATAATGGCTCTATTTGTGAGTTTTTTTGTGTTTGTTGTTTGTAGATATGTAATATTTAAAATATTTTGAGCAGAAACAGTTAAACTAGTGGAAAATTGTAACTGTCAAATTGAGATGTCCCTCAAGGCTTCTGCAGGATTAAATGTTATTCTAGTTGTTATTCTTCTGTTAGTCATGATTCACTGTAAAACATCACAATGTAGTGATTAGAAATGGAAAATTATAATAAAAGCAAAGCCTGCATGTTAAGAAAAACATAAATTTCCATTATCCTCGTCACACCAATTGGCCAGTTCCTGTAAAAAAAAAAAAAAGTATGAAAAGTTGTAGGAGATGGAAATTGACAAATTCATGGTAGTTGACTTCAGTTTAATTAAACTGCTGTACAGTGTAACATATTTCAGTATATTTCATTAGAAATATACTGTGTTATGTCATTTTATTGCATTCTGACAGTTTCTCATTTTGTCTTCACAGAAAAAAGATCCAGCGCAGTTTCTTCAAGTTCATGGTCGAGCCTACAAGATCCACCTGGATCCAGCTGTGGCGCTGGCTGCAGAGAGCCCCGCAAACATGTGAGGAAAATCACAAAAACGCACAAACAACACGTGCTGCAGATCAGCCGCACCACAGAGCTTATGATCAGATGTTACCTCCTTTCTCTTGTCTAAAGGATGCCTTGGCAAGGAGATACCAACAACATGATTGATAGGTTTGATGTAAGGGCTCACCTGGACTACATCCCCACCTACACCCCACCTCTGCTCAACACATCGTAAGTCTGGAACTACTTAGAGCCACAATTAACCCCAGAATCTGCATTGTGTAAATATTTTATGCTTATTTTTGCTGTTGTACGTTCATATTATGTGCAAAATTTCACTTTTATTTGAGGATGAACTGATTGAATTTTGGTGGTCAAAGGTCACCGTGACCTCACAATGTTTTGTTGTCATAATTCAATAATTTATGATAAAGTTTCACACAAATCCCTAATAGGATAAAATGATAAATCATAATGTTCTGAAAAAACACTTTACTGGTTGCTAGTCAGCACCGTGCAAGCTCCAACATAACATTTTTCAGTAGATCAGACTTATGCTGGCCCACAAAAAGGGCTAATTTAATTACTTCATATACTCCTAGCCTAATCCATAATAATATAGCATAATATCTTAGTAGATTTTTATTTTATACTAGTTATGTAAATCTGCAGAAAAACGTGTTGCTAAAGCTTTAAAAAAAAACAAAAAAAACTGCTGTGGGATAAAGGCTGTGGCCCGCTTTATACTCACGCCTGCATGCTGCAGGTATCGCTCCTAGAAAGAAAGAGGTGGATGGATGCTGTCAGCCTGTAGCATTGGAAAACCAAACAAGCACTTTGTCTGCGTACAGACAGCTTGCATTTTAACTTGTGCTTAACTCAGTTGTGCTGTCGCAAGATAAAAACAACAGTGGATGGGAGCAGGTGAAAAGGCCACTTTACTTCCCATTTAAACTGTCTGAACAGGCAGTTTGATGAAGGACTTTTAATGGCATTTTTAGGAGAGGTTGTAACAATATTTTACTTTTTTGGATATCAAACTGGTGACACTAATCTCTGGTACCCACCTGTTAAATTCCTTCTTCTCTTAGAAGTCATGTTTATTATGAGTCTGGACAGACTAGGGGTGGGTGATATAGCCTCAAAATTATATCAAGGTATTTCAAGGATATTTATGATGATATAGGAAAAAAAAAATACTGAACAAAGTTTAATCAGTGATCGCAGCTTGCAGGCAGCAGCTTTTATTTATTAGTACAAAAAATGAAGGGCATTTAGTGACAGACTACCTAACTCAAGATGTGAATCTGTTGAAAAGAGGTGCCAGCAGCGGCAGCATTATAGTGCTTGTGGTGACAAAGCGTTCGTACCGATGTTGGCTTTTCATGTCATTGTGAAGCAAAATTCACCAAGTGTTGGAGTGTTCGACCACTAAAGCTTGATTTAGACTTCTGCGGTGAATCTTTGTAGAGCCTACGACATAACCTACGCAAGTGGCCAACGTCGTTGCTGGCATTTATGCTTGTGCATGATGCATTATGTGTTAATTACCTTGTGGTCGTGTCCTTTTGTTTTACATGCGGTGCTGCCATGGCAGAAACAAATAAAATGCTGGGACTGTTTTTCCCTCCTCGGGCCCCGCTCTTTGTTGTAGTCAGTTTATTTCGGAGGCAAACATATTTGTCCCTTTACTTTTCCCACTTCTTTGTACATTCCCTCACGTCCATTCCGATAGTTTCTGCAATCTCCCTTCGGGAATTTGCTGACATTTGTGAGTCCTTATACTGTTGCTGTGATTATTATTCCTTATATTGAGGCGATTATTGTTATTCTCTCACTGATAAATTTAAAAATTGCAGCGAAAAAGTAGCCGGAAATGCACAGGAGGAATCGACGATACTGAACAGGCCAATCACAATAGTGGCAGGCTGCTTCGACGTGACTTGTAGTTACATTTGTAGGGAGGTGCATGTCAGGTTACGTCCTAGGTTACGCCATAGGTTTTCAGTGGGGTTTGCGGTTACGACGTAGCTACAGCGCAGAAGCATAAATCACCTATAATAGGGAACGTGAGCTGGGTTTAGATCGTCGTGAGGCAGGTTAGTTTTACCCTACTGATGATGATGTTGCAATAGTAATCCAGCTCAGTACAAGAGGAACCACAGATTCAGAATTTGGTGCATGTGCTTGGCTGCTTATCTGTGGGATTATGACTGAATGCATCTAAGGCAGAGTCCTGTGTAGACGCCATGATACCGCAGTGTTGTGGAGCTTCAGTTGGTCTCTGATAGCCAGCCCCGGCCAGTGAAGGGGAGCCGTTTGTGACTGGGCTGAACGATGGTCGCCCCTCTCCAATCTTGGACTCACGCTTGTGGAGAACCTGATAATGAATAACTTGTAAACAGCCAGATTCTGGCTCAGGGTCACATTTGTCAATATATTAACCATGAGGAGACTTGGTGTAGATATTAATAACTTAATTAATAAGTAATAACTGATGTGAGATTCTTAAATCTTCCCCTGACAAATATCCCTTATATTATAATAATTAAAAAGACTGAAATGAATGAAAACTAAACTAAAACCTAACTAAAACATTTTCAAAAAATAGAAACTAATCTGAAAAAGCAAACCCACTCTGGAAACTAACTGAAAATAAAGTGAATAGAAAGCAAAAATTAAAAACTAGCAGAATGCATCATGAAGGCTGAGAAAATTGTCTTTCCATCCTCACGTGCTGCACTGTAGAATACCTTACTGACTACTTGTATTGTGCTGTGAAACTCACCTTTTACCAGGATTTCTGGTTCTTATTCTGTGGTATAATAACTCCTGCTTATTAATTGAGCAGATCACTGCTTTTATTGTATTTTCAGTCACATGTTTTCAGCCAAACCTGCTGAGATTTGAGTATTCAGTGAGGGGGTTAAATGTGACCAACAGCCTTCTTTGTCTCATGCAGCACTCCAGAGCAGGAGATGGAGGAGAGGAAGTGCAACTATGAGCGTTACAGAGGCCTAGTACAAAATGACTTTGCCAACAGTGAGTGTTTACACACAAAATCTACAGTGCTTTGCACAGATACAGTGTTACACATGTATTCTTAATGTGACTGTAACGGCGTGTTAAGCTGCTCTCAGTGGGTATATTTTGCAGTTGTGTGGTGCTCTTTAATTCCCTCCTGTCCTCCTGCAGTCTCCGAGGAGCAATGTTTATACCAGATCTACCTGGATGAGCTCTACGGTGGTCTGCCCAAACCAAACGAGGATGAGAAGAAAAAGTATGTGAACTAAATGTCAAAGCGGTTTGTTCGTCCTTGCTGTAAAATCCCGTTTGTTTGTTTTTTGTCACTGAAGAATTTAAGTTGTATTCATAAATCCTTTCTTACATTGTGCAGACTGGCTGAGAAAAAGGCCACCATTGGTTACACGTATGAAGACAGCACTGTGACAGAGCCTGACCCCCAGTCAGACAAAGATGAAGAGAATTCAGACAACAGTGAATCCGAAGACGATGAGGGCATCCCAGATATCGGTGAGGACGCGTGACCGGGGCTGATGAGATTTACACGTTAGGGAATTAAAATTCAGGAAACAAACCAAATAAAACTCTGACATGTAATGACACCTCTGTCCACTCAGAATGTGTTCTGATCAGCCTTTCCTCTCTTGGATGTGTGAGTGTTACTGTACAGAATGATTTATATAGAAGATGGAAAATGCTTTGCTGAAAGGAAGTTTCTCTGAGCCTAACTAAAATCTGAAATTGTAGCTCGAACGTACGAGCAGGACTTGTGACATCACTTAGTGCTGTGTAGGCTGTGAGTGTCCACATCACGTCTGTGTAACTGGACCAGGATTGACTTCAAACTAACACTCAAATGGACTTCAGTGAAGGAGATATCTTGCATCCCAATGAGAAATTAATGCAACCAAGCAACTGAACTGCATATCAAACACTAGTTATTACTCAAAGATATTTTTATCTTGGACTACACCTGCAGGGTTCTGCATAAAAATGAATCATTCAACCATGACAGCGCGGTTATATTTTCCTCTTTTTGGCCAGGTTACAAAATATTCTTGGTTTTATGTTAATCCCGTTTAACTGCTGTGAGCCGAGGATCTGTTTTCAATGTGCAAATCGTCTGTGTTGATGTTTAAAGCTTGAATGTGAGGGTACGAATCGACACGTGTTAAAGAGATATGTGTATGTACAGATGTGGAGGTTGATGTTGATGAGCTGAACCAGGAGCAGGTGATGGACCTGAACAAAATGGCAACGCCGTATGGAATGGCTGAAGGCGACTTTGTCAGGTAACATGTCAGTGATGATATCATCATGTCAAAGTTGAACAAAAAGTAGATTTCTGGGTTTAAAACCAGGCTTACTGGTTCTTTGAGTTTTAATTGGCGTCTTGCTCAAAGTAGATGTATTTGAGTTTGATGTTTATTTTAGTCACTTAAAGCATTGCAGGAGTTTGTAAGTTTAGCAGATACTGTTAAATTACACAGTGCCTGAGATGACCATATTAGGGATATCCACTCTCACTGACATCATGCAGAGCCAAGAGTAGAAAAACACTCGGAAACAGAGTGATTAAAGCATTCTTACGCCTGAGCTTTTGGCTCACAAGCATTACTTGAGCATGCACTGACCTCATTGTTTGAAACCTTAGCCATGTTGAATATGAGCATCCACCACTAAAAGGCTGAAAGGGTTTACTTAAACCATAATAGGTCCATGTTAAGTTCAAAGTAAAGCTCTGGGGCTCAGAGACAAACACATATGACTCATACTGTTCAATTGAGGGACATCAGTTTTTTTTTTTCTTTTCTTCAGATCTTCCAGTTTTTCGAGTGTCACTCTATCTATTGTTGTTACTGAGCATGCTCATTGATTTGCTTCCATGTTTACCTTTTTATTATGACTTACATTTGTAATGGTGTGATTGTGCTACCTGTTGTCAGAATGTTGAGGAAAGACAAAGAGGAAGTAGAGGCCATCAAACATGCCAAAGCACTGGAGGCGGAGAAGGCCATGTACTCTGTAAGACTAAATCTACTGAGGAAAGTGTTTGTGTGGATTGTGTTTACAGGTTTTGTAATGTTTGCGTGCTTGATTGTCTCAGGGCCGCCGCTCTCGTAGACAGAGGAGGGAGTTCAGAGAGAAGAGGCTAAAAGGGAGACAAATCAGCCCTCCAAGGTAAATTTGTCCTTATTAAGCATCAGTGTACCTGTGAACATGGTTATTTTATTAACTCGTCCTGTTCTGTTATAGCTATGCCAGGAGAGACAGTCCAACATATGATCCCTATAAACGGTGAGCTAACCCACTGATTTGTCCATTCCAGTTTCCTGATTGGTTGTCTGCCTGTGTGAGTATTTAAACTGTTATTTTCAATTTTTTTTTTTTTCCCCCGCTGATCTCTTTCAGGCCAGAGTCAGAATCCAGCTCTGAGTCACGGTCACGCTCTCGTTCTCCTGGTCCGGAGAAGATCACCTTCATCACCAGCTTCGGAGGCAGCGACGATGAATCTGCAGCAGCAACACAAACACCCGCTCCTCACTCTGGCCACGCCCCCTCCAACTCGCAGCACTCTGCAGGTCATAGCAGGGGCTCCCGGTCGGTAACTTTCCCTCCTCCTGGTTTTTCTTTGGCTGTTTTCCTCTTGCAGTCACTATATTCGTTGAAATGACCGCAGCTGTTCATGCAGACAGAATATAGTTTGTTTTTTTTTTTTTTTTTTTTTTTGGGGGGGGGGGGG
>VUQI01030590.1:14302-25909 GCA_015106735.1 Paratilapia polleni
TTGTGGTCGGTGAGGTGGATCAGTTTTCAAAGTATCCGTGCAAATAATCGCTGATGACTTTCAAATAGGAGCTGTTGAACTGTGCATGTGCATAGAGAAAAATGTGTGTAATTGGGTAGTTTTAAGCCTTGATGCACAATTTAAGGCAATACAAAGCACCGAAATCTGTGTTATCAGAATTTTTATATAAGTTTTACACCGTATGATATTAAAAAGGCGGAAGTATTGTAACGATAGGCTAGGTGCTGGCCTGTATTTTTGCTGAAACTTTGTGTCTCTGTTTGTTCAGGAGACGAAGGTCATCTACCAGCCACTCCCCTTCCTCCTCCTCACGCTCCTCATCTCAGTCCTCCTCTCGCTCATCCTCCCGTTCACGCAGAGCCCGACGAGGACGTGGGGGAAGGGATGGGCGTCGGTCCCGGAGTCGCTCGCGGTCAAGGCGGCGCTCCAGATCTTACTCTCGAGGTAGAGGAGGGAACGGAGGATCTTGGAGGAGACGTGACCGGTCGCGGTCCAACGACAGAGACAGAAACAGAGAGCGAGAGAGGGACAGAGACCGGGACAGAGACCGGGACAGGGACAGGAGGAGATACTCAGAACGGCGAAGAACAAGGTCAGATGAATCTCCGAACAGCAAAGCAGTAACCAGAGTTATTATAGTTTTATATTTTCTTATTAATTTTTATTTTTATTTCACTTTGACTTTTTGTTCTTAATTCAGTTTAGTTTCAGTTAGTTCCCAGTGTGGGTTTGCTCATTTCAGTTTAGTTTTTATTGTTTGAAAATATTTTGTTTTTGTTTAGTTTTTATTAGTTTCAGTGTTAGTTTTAGTCTTTTTAAGTATTAGTGTATTATATGCCAGAGCCAAGATTTAGGACAGATATTACAATATAAACACAGAACTTCATGAAAGCAGTTGACTCACAGTCTTGTAGACACCCAAAGTCTGAAAGAACATGTCCATCAAAGCCTCATCAGGGAAGTTGTGATAACAATTTTTTACCAAATTAACAAATACTAAAACTAAGGATATTTCCTCTATATTTTTATTTTATTTTTCGTTAGTTTTCCAAATTCACAAAATCGTTTCAGTTAGTTTTAACTTTTTTCAGAAGTCTAGTTTTTATTTTAGTTAACTAGAATGTTTTTTTGCATCTAGTTTTAGTTTTTAGTTTAGTTTTAGTTAACTATAATAACCTTGGCAGTAACTGCTCAGCAACATGTGACTGAAGCCCTTTTTTTCCTGTCAGGTCCCACTCCAGCTCACGGCAGGGCGGCAGCTCAAGGCGAGGGGGTCGGAGCAGTGGAGGACACCGTCGCGGAGACAGCGGCAGCCGCAGTCCCTCTCGGACCCCCAGCCACCCTCACCGCAGTCCATCCCCTGCTCACAGAGGGGCCCAGCCTGCCACTGTCACCATCTCTGACAAGCTAAGAAAGTAAGAACACCACAAAAACCATTTCACAGGAGTGTGGAAATTTATATAATCAATATTTATATAGAGAGAGAACTATCTTAAGATATAAGTAATTTCTAAAAATGTCTAAAACAAACATTCCCAAATTTGAGAGTGCAGCAGTCCAGTTTGAAATCTGAAAATATTCTGCCGGCCCTCAAATTATTTAATCACACCTGAAATGAGATGAAGTATGTCTGTGTTTGTGTTATCACAGATGGATTTTGGTCTTTTGATGATTTGCTTGCTGGGCCTAATTCTCCACTAACAGAGTTTAGATCACCACCATTTTAACCCTTTCCTCACCAATGTTATATAAGGTATAAGTCAAATTAACAACATGGAAGTGAAATCCCCAAACTTTTAATTATCATTAAATTTTGTAATGTTAATATTTTGTTTTTATTAAAACATTATTACAGGATTAAAAATGAAAACATTTTACTTATTTTAAAATACCTTTCTTAAAGGCCAGGAGGAAACACAAACCCAGCCTCAAGGGGTTACAAGTTAGTGTACTCCCAGTGCTGTCTCAAGCTTGGAAAAATGCGAGGGTTGCAGCAGAAAGTGGATCTGGCATAAAATCCGCGCCAAATCAAATATGTCAAATAAGGTCAAAGGTATCTTAAAATACCTTTTTTTTGACCCACCTGCAATGCTTTCTTAGCCCACCAGAGGGCTTTGATCCACACTTTGGGAAACCCTGGTCTAAAAGATGTAGTTGTAGGCATCTTTGTACCAGTCTAGTCACAGTGGGCATTTCAGACTAAAACAGTGCAGATCATTTTTTCAGGTTTTACCGAGTTTTATCTAATTTTAGATTTCTTTTCTTGTGAGATATGTAATAAATTGAACTCTCAAATAATTGTGCCTCCCAACTTGTTAAATTAAGAAATCAAAAGCTGAAAGGCAAGTGACTTCAGTTTAATGGTACAGAAGACAAAAGGTTTGGTTATAAACTGTGTTGTAAACTGGAAAACGTAGTTGTTTACTCCATTTCTTTCAGACTGGCACGTCTATATTTATTGTGATAAAAAAATATGGCTATTTTTTAGACACTTGACAAAGCCTGTGCTATACCAATAAGCAATCAGTCCATAAATAAGAGTCTTAAAACAGTCAGCTTCAACGTCATGAAGTCAGAACAACTTTTTAACACCTGTTCTCTATTGCTTTTCACATTTTAAAGCCATTCTTACCCCACAGCATTAAATTGTTGTTGTTTTTCTGTCTTCTTCCTCTTCTCTCTCCAGGCCTGATACTCCGGGTGGTAAAGAGACGGGAGCTGCCAAAGTCAGTAAGAATTTGATCTAGCTGGGTTTCTTGCTAAAGCCTACGCCTCCCTCATCCCTGACAGGCTGACTTGGTTGTCCACAACACTGGGATGTAGAAGCCATTGTTGCCCACAGAGAACAAAATTATTTTATTTTTATCCCCCCCCACAAAGTGGACATACACTACAGTCAAAGCCCTGGATCTACTTTGAAATTACCACTACAGTATTCCTGCCAAATGACTGAGTTAATGCTGCCATTTCTGTATGAAGTGAACTATAGACGCCCTCTGAAGTCTTTATTTGCTGTCCTGATGGTGCTTTTAGTCTTGTTGGTGAATGAATGTATGCAATTCATAGTGGAGAGAGAGTGCAGTTGTCTTTATGTATGTTTTTAGCCTCGAATACACACACACTGTCGCACACATCAAAGGTCCTAAGATGAAGAAGATCACTTCTTCATCTTAGGACCATTTGTCTTATTACAATCTATAAATCAGTATTGGACAGTGAAATGTTGAATGTCGGACATGTAGTTTAAAGAGTTAAATAAATACTTGGACATTTTGGAAAGTAGAAATGGACAAGAAGATCAACACAGCAGTCGAGCAAATAAGTAGATTTCCTAAAATGTTGAGCAGTTCTCTTTGAGAGTAAATCAGTGAAATTATTTTGTGAAACTTCTGTTCTGTCCTGACCAACTTTTCTTCTCACTCCTTTTCCTGGAAAAGAAGACAAGGTTTTGAATACATCCCAACTGGCAAACAGTCAGATAGTGTAGAAGTTATCAGCTCTTGTGTTGCTCTTGCCTGCAGCTTTATGACCTGCAGTTTTTCTTGCCTGGCCAGGTTTGAACAGCCCAGTGATGGGTGTGTCGGTGACAAAAACGCCACTGGCTATTTGTGAACTTTTTAAACTCACCGGACCTGAACTTGCTCTTGTTTCACTTTCTGACCCTCTCTTCTTCTTCAACCGTCACTTTTCCCTTTCATCTCTTTGGCAGTGTTTGTGTAGTTGCAAGAAAATGTTTGTGAAACCTTGAGAATTATGAAATTATTTATATGTACAGTAATATGTGGTCTGATCTTCATCTAAATAACAACAATACAAAAACACAATCTGACAAACTAATAAAACACAGATGTACTTTTTATATCTTTATTGAACACATTGAGGAATTACTCACACAGTTGCAGGCTGGAAAAAAAAAAAAGTGAATTCTTGAAGCCTCCTTTACCCACAACAGCCTCCATCAGATGTTTCCCGTAGCTGCTTATGAAACTTGCACAACAATGAGGGGGAATTTGTGCCCATTCCTCCCTACAAAACAGTTTTGAGTTCATCAGTATTTCTGGGATGTCTCAGGGTGTTTTCACACTTGTGCTGTTTAGTCTGTTTAAATCGAACTTAAATCCCCCTTGATGCGGTTCCTTTGTGCAGATGTGAACACGGTAATCGGACTCTGGTGCGGACTAAAATAACCACATTGAGACCCTTTGCAGGAGGCGGTCTCGATCCGGTTGCAAACAAACTCCAGAGTGGTTTGTTTATGGCAAGAATGTGATCCGACCCAACTACCAGGGAACCGCTGCAAGTTTGAGCTAAACATCTTCCTGTTGCATTCTGGGATGCGTCTGCGAAACTGTAAAATATTGCCCAGATAAATATGAATGTTGGGAGTAAATTCTCCATGTTTTCCACTAGTCCAGAACACAGCACCTTCTTCCTGTATTTATTTTTGTTGCTCCCGTCACAGACACATTTGGCCAGTAAAAGGACTAAACGTTCTCACGTGGTTTGTAATGATGAATTTTGGTTTGCTTGGAGTTCACTCGGTATTTTCTCTGTGTGAAAAGAAACCAAAGCGCAGGCAAAACTTACAAGTTTACTAACTCGGCAACTGGTTTGGACCAGAGTAAACAAACGTTACACAGACCCAACCATTAGTTTTCTTCATTTTCAAATATTTCTGTTGTTTGTTTATTTTGGGTCATTCTGTTCTTATGTTGCCATTCTCTCCTCGTGCCTTGACATTCTCTAGTAAAACAGTTTTGAATTTGTTGCTCCCTCAGTCTTTGCAAGGTGTCCAAACCCCGAGTTATTAAAGCAGCCCAAAAGCATGATGCTACCTTCACCATGCTTCACAGTTGGGATGATGTTTTGATGTTTGAGGTGTAGGATTCCCCCCCCCCCCTCAGAATTTTTTTTGCAGACCTGTGGTTTCCTGTGTGGGGTCATAGTTTGTGTTAAGTGTTTTTAATGTACTGAAGATTTGAAACAGAGAGTGAGAGGGGGACAGTTGTAGACATTTCTGCAGGTGTTTTACTGTTACGCTTGGGTTCTTTTTTTTTTTTATTGTACTCCTGGTGTTATCTTTGCAGGGAGAGAAGCAGCAGTCCTCAATTTCTTCCATTTGTAGACAGTTCTTATTGTGATTTGCTAAGATCTCCAAAATGTTTAGAAAATTTATAGAAAGGGGAATGTCTACAACATGCACTTCCAATCTCTTCTCAATTTGAACACCTGATTCCTTATTCCTGTGCTGAGGTATTACGCAGCGTGTTATTAGTTCAGTCAGATTGTCTGTTTATATTTATGACTTGCATAAAGATCAGTCTACATTTTGAAAGTGATCAGTGCAAAGTGTTCACAAACTTTTTCTTGCTACAGTGTGTTTATATTTGTGTACAGGTTCATGTTATTTGATTCAGGCCTGCCTCTAAACTATCCCACAGCAGTTGCAAGCTAGAGCAGCAGGTTACTTTCTGTCCGCACACACACTGACTGTGTGTCTGTTGGCTCATCACACATGAATCGTTTTCAGTCACTTGTAATCTGTCACCTTTTTTATCTCCACCAGCTACTGTACGTAAAGTTGATGGTATCGAATTTGCATAGCCCCGGTACCTCTCACCTCTCTAACACATACGTGCACACCCACACACACTTTTTGTCCGGCTGTGAAAAGTTGTGCTAACACATTTGTGTCACCTACAGCCCAAGATGACCCCACAAGAGCGGCTGAAGCTACGAATGCAGAAGGCTCTCAACAAGCAGTGTGAGTACAGCCGAGCAGCAGAGTGCATGTGTTTGTGGTTTGTATGCGTGTTAAGAGTCACAGTGCACACCTCAAAACTGTTGCACATATTATGCAAAGTGAAAACCTAAAAATTGATTGTGATTCTCCTTGGGCTTCTTATTTTTTGTATGACTTACAGCCAAGGCGGATAAGAAAGCTGCTCAGGTGAAGATCCAGCAGCAGGAACACAAGCGACAGGTGTGTGTCTGAGGTTTTCTGCGTTTGTAGTAAGACGGAAACTTTTTATCCTTTTTTTTTTTTTCTTTTTTTCCCCCTCATCATTGCTGTTTGTTTACTTTACAGGAGCGAGAGGGTGAACTACGAGCAATGGCACGCAAGATACGCATGAAGTAAGTCTGTGTTTGTGTGCCTAAGTGTACTCTTTGGTATTTGTGTGTTGCAACTTTCTGACCCAGACACTCTGCGTTTAGGGAGCGTGAGCGCCGTGAGAAAGAGAGGGACGAATGGGAAAGACAATACGGGCGACAGAGCCACTCGCCTTCTCCTTCCAAATATGGTAAGGCTTTAGGTTTTTGATTGACAGCACCAACATGGATCTCGTGTAATTAGAATGTGGCTTAATGAACACGCAGTGTTTGTTCTGCAGCCTTGCATACTCGCACAGAAGCAACCAAAATATTTAATCAGCTCAGTCTCTGATTTGCTGCCATCAGTTTCTGCTCTGCCAGTTTTATGGGCTTTAAGATGTTCTGGCATGCAATTGTTTTCATCGTGGCTCTGTGTCCTCTGTCCCTCAGGCCGAGAATGCAACTCATACAGAAGGTATGTGAGAAGCCACAAGAATCTGCACAGCCGCAATGAAGCAGAATGAATTATGATTTTTTTCCCCCCCCCACATTAACACACAGACACACACTTTCTCAAAAGGCTCATCACCAGGCCTGCAGACACAGTACTTACTTAAGCTATTTGTTTTGTCATCAGCTGCAAATTGGAGTACAGATGAGTGTTGAAAGGTCAAACACCAAGTGTGAGAAAAAGGTTCTTTAAAAATACAGTACTTGCAGCACTTGTTTAATTCTTTAAATAAAGCCCACTTTAATGTAGTTAGTTTTTCAACAGGCACCCAACTATGCTCACAGAGCACTTTTATTGGGAACACCGCACTAATACTCGGTTAGGGGCTCCCTTTGCTCTCCAAACAGCATCTGTTAATCCACGTATTGCAGAGATTACTTGGAGATTCTAGTCTATGTCTCATTTCATAACTTCTGCATATTTGACATGCTGCAGATCTTCCATTGTGCCACATTGTTCGACAGGCATCAGGTCCGGTGACTGAGGTGGCCTCCTAAGTCCACTAAATTCACACAGACTTTGCATTGTGACGTAGTGCATTATCATGCTGGAAATAGCTGTAAGAAGATGGTTAGCTGTGGCCATAAAGAGATGCACGTGGTCAGCACCAATACTCTGCATACTAACCATAATTTGATTATTAGCCATCCCAAAATGTGCCAAGAAAACATCCTTTACACCATTACTCTGGATTCATGTTGGGCCAAATTCTGACCTAGCAGGTGTGGTCACAGCATAAATTAGATAAGATTAAATAACAGATAAGGCGACATTTTTTCCAGTCTTCCATCCAGTGACCCCCATACCTACTGCAGCCTCAGACTTCTTGGCTGACAGAAAACAGATGTGGTCTCAGCTAAAGATCTGACACGTTCTTTTATTTTGGGGGGCATTTCAGGGCTTTATTATGAAGGACAGAGAAGATTAGACAGGAAAGTTGGAAGAGAGAGGGTGAAATGGTCTTGTGCGGGCTCAAACCCAGGCCACTGCAGTAAGGACTATAACCTTCAGTACATGTGTTGCCTGCTCAGGAGGTTGAGCTCCTTGAACTCCATTCCTACTCACCACAGACATTATCTGAGTTACCAGAGCCAATCTAGCCATTCTCCTTTTATCTCCCTCTTCTGTCTGCAGATGTCACTGGGTGTTTTTTTATTTTTCTCACCACTCTGGAAATCAGCACTGTGAGAAATGCTCAAATCAGCCCCTCTGGCACCAGCAATCATGCCACAATCGAAGTCATTGAGAACACACTTGTTCCCATCAAGTGAAGCTCCTGACCTGTATCTGTAACATGTTATGCACGTCACTGCTGCCACATCAGCGGCTGTTTGCATGAATAAGAAGGTGTAAAGGTGTTCCTAATAAAGTGCTCAGGGAGTGTACTTTTGGTTTTTGCTACAATACATTAATTTACTAAAGTTTAGAAATGTTTTTAGATGATCAGGGTTTTAGTCTCAAGCAAAGCCTGATGAATGTTATCAGAGATTAACACTGGAGATTAACGCTGTGCATCTTGACAGTTAAATCATTAAATCATCAGTGATGTTTGTTTAAAAAAAAAAGTGGAGCAAAACTAGAAGGTCATTAGTACTTATTTAAGTGAAAACTGGAAAAATGTGTTTCCTGAGAAAATTTTCTCTTCATCCAAGGAATCGAATTTTAATTCATTTCTTAAACTCTGGTGGATGGTTCAAAAGCGACATTGACCCAGTGATGGCGCTGCAGTGCTCAAGGTGTAGACACCAAAATTTGGAGGATCTTTTGCTTTGGCTGAGCTCCACCTCTTCACTGACTTTCATAGAAAATCATTCTGGTAGTTTTCGTGTAATACTGCTAATGGACAACAGCTAAAACATAACCTTGATGGAAGTAATAGGATGATTTTATCAGATTATAAACTGCAACACACACACACACACACACACACACACACATACATACATACATACATACATACACACACACACACACACACACACTGTCACACAGCAGGTACATGAACACACACACACACACACACTGTCACACAGCAGGTACATGAACACACACACTCACACACACTGTCACACAGAGGTACATGAACACACACACACACACACACGCACGAAGGAGACGTGCACTCACAAATGTTTAAGTGTAGGCATATATGTTTCTTTCACACTTTGATTGGATTCAGAGGCTAAATGGTTGATTGCGTAAGAGGTGGAGAAATATGAGATTGGAGAAAAGAGGAGGAAGAGGAGGAGGAAGAAACTGAAGAAGGGAGTAGAATCCCGGGAAAAGCTTTGGACTAGTAGCAGGCATTTTTGTGTGTTTCTGTCCACGCGTCTGTTTCCCCCGTGTGTTTCTGTGCTTGCATAAGAGCCGCTTTCATTCAACGCAGCCCGATCACGACTCATTCTTCGCGTGTGAGTCACCACCTTTCAGTGGAACTCTGCTTGCAGTCAGTTCTGACGATTTTGTGCATGTGTGTGTGTGTCTGAGAGAGAGAGTCGAGTCGAGCACAGCAGCCAAAAATAATCCCCCTGTGGACTCCCTGAACTCAGTCTGGCGATAAGTACGCCTAACTGGCCCTTTTTATCTTTTTTTTTTTTATCCCCTACAAACAGGTGTTATAATATTTTTTTGACTTTATTTCAATCACACACCCCAGACTTCCTCCTCCCTGCTGAAGTAACCCTAAAACCAGAAAATAAATCCAAAATAAGCCAAAGCTATTTGTACAGTGTGTGAAAGCTGAGAGAACATTTCACTACAAGGATCAATAATTCCTGTGCTGGCTGACATGGTTGTTCATTGACTCCGGACACATTGGCGGGTCCACAGGGAGACGAGCAGTAACTCTTTCAACTTCCCAGATATCATGTAATGTGACGTCAGTAAGCTGCACACGGCACACTTGTGTTTACCAACGGGGATGGTCTGTGATTTCTTTTTTTTTAATGCCAAAGGGAGAGGAGATGAAAAGGATCTGTTGGCAGATTAGGCACTTCTGGATTTGAGCCTCGGTTCACCATTATTTCTTTTATTTATATATATATAGAAAAATGAAAAGTGGATGAAAAGTTTGAACTTCATTTGAACTTAAATATTTAATCTAAAAATCAGATGGTTTAACAGCACTGGCCCAACTTTCATACTGTTGGATTTGGTGTAATTTCTGGTAGTATTTTGGAGGCTTTCCAAAACCAACAAGTATGCCCACCTCATACAGTGATTGGCCAAATGTGTTGCGGTAAGAAAGTGAACAGGATTTGATCTTCTTTCTCAACTGCTTTCAACATGAACCAAAAATGTGAACCATATCCCCATGTTTTAGAAAATATTACATCTCATCTGGCATAATCGTAGATTATTGGAATAAAACTGCCCTAAAGCTGACTCTGCTTTGTCCTCTATTTTACTCTTAATGGGGCTGTAATTTATGACTTGAACATCATGTTGTATTAAATAAGACTTGAAACTAGCGACTGAGACCATAAACTAATGTTATAATAACTAAAGTGTTTACTCGGGTCATAAACCAAGTGAGAAGCAGGTAAACTTTCCATAGATTTCTATGCAGTCTGACTTCTTTTTGCAGCCAGAGGAGTCACCCCCTGCTAGCCATTATAAAGAATGCAGGTTCAAGGCACTTTCTCATTGCCTTCACTTCACAGATCCAGAAGCTACTTCCATCTTTTAACCATACTTCTTTATAAGTATGGTTACCTGCTTCAATGCACATTTACATAAATGTGGATGCAAAATATCATATATGTGTATATGTGCTTTTACATTTCTCCTTTGCAAATATTTTATTTACAAATACTTTGGGACAAATAGATAACTGGGCAATAATATCAGTGAACTCCCAACTACACCATCTGGGACTGCAGCTGGTTACTGTAGTCCTTGTTCCGTTCTGCAGCCCCAGTGAGCTTGGTATAGCGGCACGTGAACCAGCTCCCCATCTGCTTCCAGGTATGGTTAGAGCAACTTTCTGGCCTTCAGCTCGCAGTGGATCTCCAGAGCAGACTACTGTCGCCAGCTGCAGTCCAAGATGACGGAGCTGGAGTATGTCCTGCCATGGGATTGGATTCTTTTTTGTGATTGATATGGAGTACCACCACAGTAACATCCTTACCGAATGAAATGCTGACTGAACTTTCGAAGTAAGAGTGAGGGGATTGTCTACTAGCAAATCGCGGATGGCTTCGTTTTCTCAGATGAATAAACAAATAAAAGACGCTAAAGTGAGTCACTAAATATACTTAGGTGGTGGTTAATATACCTGGGCATCCCCTTTGTGTGGGAAACACTGAAACTCTGCAGCGATTTAAAAGCACCTGACAGGAGAATGTGCACCATCTGCTGTTTACCTGGATGAAACACTAAAAAAAAACTCCAGGAAAAAAAGTGCATGGCCATGTGTGTCTACGTGCATGTTGTGTGTTTGATCATAGATTTTACATTGAGTATTTCCTCTGTGGCTGAGAATGCAGACACACAGAAGCCAGTAAGATAATATAAGCTTAATACGTCAGTTTAGATTTACCGCAATTTGCTGCAGTTACCTACGGAGCTCCAGCCTTGGCATCTCCTCCACATAACCTGACTATTAGAGGCAAGAAAAAAAATAAAAAATACTTCAGGTCAGCGCAGAGGCCATGGTGTTACTACGGAAACCACCAACTTGTGCACTTTTGAGGGAAAGACGTGGAGGGAGAGAGGTGGAGAAATGGAGTGAAGGGAGGAAGAAGGCAGAAGATGTGTGGTAGCTCTGTATGTTGCACTGTGGAGGTGGAGAGAGGCAGGGAGTAGCCAGGATCTAAATGTATCAATAATACATGAGGTTGTTCTCCGATATGCTAGCATGAATTATTTGACAAGCCGAGCCGACCTGCTTCTCCATCACCCCACACACACACACACACACACACACACACACACACACACACACACACACACACACACACACACACACAGCCACCCCCTGT
>VUQI01030591.1:6893-17845 GCA_015106735.1 Paratilapia polleni
GACCCAAACCAAAAAAAAAAAAAAACAAAAAAAAAACCCCACACACACCCTTCGACGTTTAAAAATATAAAAACCACCGGCTTACTTAGGCTGTAAATGAGCAAACCATAAGAAGCGTCTGTTTTATCAACATTACTAAAACACTTCACTCAAATTATACTGATGGAATTTTTCGACAATTTACCACAGTTGTGTAAAACAATGTGACTCTGAAAACCGTTTCGACTGCTAGCCTATCGCAAAGAAGGACCCCAATTTGTTTATCTCGTTAGGACCTTCAGGCAGTGTAACGGACACCCCAGTGACACACGTCAGAGGTGGGCGGCCATCTTTGTTGTGGCATTCGTGATGAGCAGTTCAGATCTTCTGGTGATTCAGTCATTTTATCGTTCCCCTCCTGTTCCACTCAGATTTTAAATTTGCCAAGGAAAAAACAATCACATTTGCCTGACTGGTATTCATAATATATGGACAGTCTTAATTGTGCACCATTCCATCCTTCACCCATTCGTCCATCCATTTTTATCTGCTTATTTGAGGTCGGGTTGCAGTAGACACAGGATAAAAAGGGTTTTTGCCGGTATTCTTCTCCTCAGTAACCTTTCCCAGTTCCTCCTGGGGGATCCCAAGATGCTCATGGGACAGGCGAGATCATTCCTCCTGCGATTTCTGGGTCTACCCCGTGCTCTTCAAAACTCTGTACCTGCCCACAAAATGTCCAAGGGAAGGCACCCAGCTGGATGCTTTCAATGCAAAGGCATGAGTCCCTGAGTCCCTCATTACATGGAAAAAATTCAGTCATTTGAAAGCTACATATTTTTTTGACAATACTACACTGATACAGTGATGTGTTACAATAGTTACAGCAGTGTGACCTATGATCATGTCTAATATGAGCTTTAGCAAAAACTGTCACCAATCAGCACTTTTTGTTTGCTTTGTTCATGAATGTTCACAATAGATTCATTTTGAAATTCTCACAATTCCATGTGATTTATTTCACAATGTACATTTTAGGCCAAATATGCATAAAAATGGGTCAAAATAGAAAACAAATTGACAGCGATGTAGCTGCTGCCAATCACAGAATGGAAAGTTTGATTTACTTTTAGGCAGTGCATTCAACTTGAGCTTGAGAAGAATTGTTTAAAATGAGCTGTTCGTTCTCTTTCGCCCATTCGTACTGCTCTTTTGTTCTGGGCTCTGCATTTTTTTTTTAACCTGTCAGACATAGCAACAGCTGACATCATAAACAATGGCTAAGATTGCTCCTTATTCGCTACGTTTTTAACAGTTAATCGGTGACATTAAATAAGTGGTCCTTGGCGAAAAATAGGGTTGGAATAAATATATATATTCATGGCACTTTTCTGAGAAGCTTTCAAAGTAGGAACCCTGCTTATTATTTTATTCTTTTTTCAAACTGTAAATGCATTAGTATGCATTTACACTTCCACATCACTTAAATATTGTACACAGAACAGCTGCACATAGCTCACCCTGCTGGGAGCTAAATTACATAAACTTTCTTTTGTAAATCGGGCATCTTTCCAGACACCTCATATAAAAGCACAGGAACCGGATCAAACCGGTTTTGATTTCCTCTGTGTCAGCATTCCAAATTTTTTTTTTTTTTTTTTTTGGTGCTGTGTGGCGTCTCAGAAAAAGCTGCAGTAGTTTTCCTAAGATTTTTTTTTTTAATTTATTGTCATCACCATAATGATAAGTTACATTTTCCTCATTTGCAACTTTACATGTAGCAAATCCATGAAGTGGAAACAAAAGAGCAGCACATTTTGATCTACACCAAAATCAGCATGATCTGAAACAAAGTAACAAAATAATTTCCTATAACCCCGTGAGCTCATGTAGGAGAGATATGCTTGATATACATTTCAAAGAATTTTGTCCTACACGGCCTTCTAACACAGCTACTTTTCTGGTTACTGAATATACACGTTTTCCTCCACCTCATGAGCTAGACATATTTTAAAGAGAAAAAGAAGATATGGCAGTCTACCTGTAAAGTCTGCAAAATAAAAAACAGAAGCACGTAACATATTTGATTTATTATAACAGCAAAAAGAAGCAATCTTTATTGGTTCAACAAACGCCCAAAGCAAATCATGTTATTTCAAGTGAGAAAAAGAACTTTCTAACTTCTAACTTTTTCACAACTTTACAGTGTTATAATCTTTGCAGAATGCAGGGAAGACTTTCAGGAAAGGTTTCTGACAGCTGTAGAAACTTGCAACAGTCCCTGATTAGTTAGTCATTAAGTTTCATAACACGCTTACTGTATACCTATAGTGTGTACAATATATCAGAATCAGAAATACTTTATTAATCCCTAGGGGAAATTATGTAAGTATATTCAGTTAAAAGTACACTATAAGGCTCAGGCTTATCATTTAGGCACAATCTGCTATCCCCGTGTTGGTGTTGTTCCTACAACATAATAACTCATGTTGCTCCAGGACCATCAACACATGTTGTGATGTGACAGCTTTGCAACTCTGAGGAAAAAGAGGGGAAAAATACTTAATACTTTACCTAAATCTTCCAAACTGTGTCAAACTAGTGTCAAATGTGAGTGTGTCATGGGGGCAGTCCTGGGTTCGGATCCACGGCGTGGGGTCTTTCTGTGTGTGTGCGGAGTCCATGTTCTCCCCATGTCTGTGTGGGTTCTCTCCAGCTTTCTTCCACACTCCAAAGACACTGCAATTCTAAAGCATCAGCCTGTGTGTGAATGCTTGTCTGTCTCGCTGTGTTAGCCTTGTGACAGACTGGCGACCTGTCCAGGGTGCACCCTGCCTCTCACCTTATGAAAGCTGGGATAGGCTCCAGCTCCCCCCTGAGACCTGATTTGGATAAGCATTTAAGAAAATGGATGGATGGGTGTGTCGTGTTGTACTGTGCGTCCACCCTTAGTGTTTTTTCACATATGTGAAAGTTTATCTTCATGGCTTTGTGGAAAAAAAGTGTATTTTAAAGCAAACTTGGGCTTTTCCTAAACCTAACCAAACAATCGTGTCGGCTAAATCTAACGAAGTAGATTGGGTGTTTTAAACTAACCAAACTGAAAACAGAAAGCAATATTAAAAAATAAAATAAGTCATGTAAGCCTAAAAATAAGTCGACACTGACTTCTGGTTCTACACAGGACACAAACCCCAGTCCCCATTCATCCACTAATGCCTGCTCCTAACACTGATTTTGTTGCTCTTCATATCATATCACATGACTTTTGAAAGCCTTCACCTACTACCATCTTTTACTCAGAGTCGCAAACCTCACAACAACTTAACTGATCAGTTGCAATCATGGTCCTGGAACAACATTACGATGCTGTAGGAAAAACGCCAACACGGCCAAATCAGATACACCTGCAGTTTAGACCTCTAGATCTGTCTATTTTAGATCTGTCTGAAGAAGAAGCAACCTTTCCTCACTCCTTCTTTTCCTCTCCCTCTGAGATGATATGCTCCGGAGAAGCCCTTTGAAACCATTCGACCCAGGAGCCATCATAAACACAAACCCCAGGGTGCCCAAGCAGGTGAGCAGCCAGAACGACATGACACGCTGTGACGCCCGAACCGCAAGTAGCCCAGAGCGGTTGCTCCAGGTCCACTCCTGCCTCTTTGAAAATCTCAGCCAGGCTTTCTGTTTCCTTCTCCTTTCCAGAGGCATCCAGGAAAGATGTGAACGGTATGTTGATCGCTCCGGGGTAATGTCCAGGTAGTATGTCTGTGAGCAGGAGACAGAAGAGGGAGAAATTTAGGAACTAATAGCAATATTAAGCTTTGACAAGACATTTTTTAGAGTAGATTTCACCCATAGCTTTTAGCAGCATCTCCTGCACTTCATCAGTGGATGGTTTAATTCAGTGTGAACCACCAAGATGCCAGCTGAGCACACACACAGTATCTGCTGTTGAAGTCCGTGTGAACTAGCTAAAAGCTGTAATTTGTAGCTGAAACAACACTTCAGTGTTACACAGCTGACAGTTTCTACCAGCAGTTGTTTTGTGGGTCAGAGGTGGCACAAATATCCCAGCACACCTGAGCTGAGGCAGCCAGAAGTCCACACAGACAGTGAAGGCTAAATGTGACCCATAACAGACCCGCACATATTGGGGCCAAACAGTATACTGCTGTGTGTGTTACTGTAGTTTTGTATTTTTGTACTGTATTAGTTTTTAGTTTGTTTTGAGTGTTTATTGTCAGCTTAGTTTTAGTTAGTTTCCAGAGTGAGTTTGGCCATTTGTGTTTTTGTTTGAAAATGTTTAGTTTTTATTCGTTTCAGTGGAAGCTCTGGTTTTCTTAAGTATTATAACATGGACGGCAAGATTTAAGAAGTTCAGAAAAATATTACAAAACAAACAGCACCTGAATCACAGTCGTGTAGACTTCCCAAGTTTCAATAAACAAACAGATGAAAGCATCATGTGATTAATTTGACCCAACTGACAAAGAGTAAAAGTAAAGACATTATCTTCCACTTATCCAAAGTTGGGTCGTGGTGGCAGCAGGCTAACCAGGGTATTCCAGACTTTCCAGTTCCTCCTGCGGGATCCCAATGCATTCCCAGGCCAGACGAGACATATAATCTCTCCAGAGGTTTCTGGGTCTACCCCGGGTTCTCCTCCCAGTTGGGCATGCCCAGAAAACCTCCAGGGGGAAGCGCTAAGGAGGCATCCTAACCAGATGCCCGAACCACCACACGAAGGAGCAGCGGCTCTACTCCAAGATCCCTCCGGGTGTCCGAGCTCTTCACCCCGTCTCGAATGCCGAGCCCACCAACCCTACGGAGGAAACTCATTTTGGCTGTTTGTTTATGCGACCATAATCTTTTGGTCAATTAAAGACATTTCCTGTATATTTTTATTTTATTTTAGTAATATTGTTTAGGTTTGTTTTCATGCTTTTTCCCCCCCAAAAGTCTAATTTAAGTTAACAAAAAAAAATGTTCTTTAGTTTCGTTTTTTCTTTGTAACCTTACTGGGAAAGAGTTATCTTCAGTGACAGGAACCAGGAGGAGTGCTGCCACAGAGGGCATGGCCCCCACAGGGCCTCTCATGGCAGCATCATCAGCAGCAAGTTTTCCAAGATAACAACCAATGTACTAAGTACCTTAAAAACACAGTGGAAGTGGATCTAAAAACTGGTGCTGTTTCAAAGGCAAAGGGTGGTGAAGCCAACTAGCTTTTCTGTGCTATGAAACTACTGAATAAAAAATGCTGATGGCAGTATTTTTGAAGGCATCCTCACTTTACAGTATTTTACACAGTACTGGTATACATGACACATGAGCGCAACAACATGTAAAGTATGTAAAATAATCTGATCTTATCTCCCATTTTGTTTTCACGCAAAAGCCTACATTTTGTAACCTGTGGGCAAAGTCCTTTACATTTATTTCCTGGAGAACTTACAGGAGTGGTAGATAAGTAAAATATTGATCTATTTATTACGTTCAAAAGCTTAAAGTTTTGCTCACCTTCTCGGGGCTCTGGCTCAGTACCTCTGAACCTCCCAGTAGACCTGGCGTCCACAACCTGGACCTGCTTGGTTCTGATGTTTTCCAGCACGTCCTCGTAGCTTTTAACCCACGACCGATTCAGAGTCGCTTTGAACTCTCTGCGCTCCGGCTTGAGGTACTCAGATGTTACCGGATAGCCGTCAGCCAGCCAGTTCTTGAAGCCACCGTCCAGCACCGACACCAAACTGTGTCCGAACAGCCGGAACATCCACCACACCCGCGGCGCGCTGAACGCACCAACGTTGGTGGTGTCGTACACAACGACATGCGTGTCGTTCCCGATGCCGAGATCTCCTACATACTGGGAGAAGTGGCTGGCAGTTGGCAGCATGTGATCAAACGCAGAGCTCTTGTCACAGCATTCGTCTATGTCAAAATACGACGAGCCCGGTATGTGCTTCTGAGCAAATTCCTCTTTCGGGTTCCGTTGCGCTTTTGGTAGGTACCAAGAAGCGTCAAGAATGCGAAGCTTGGAACCGATCAAATTGTTTCTGACAGCATCTGACAGCCACTGACCTGAGACCAGAGCACGGGTCTGAGCCGCCATGACGAGACTCTGGACGAAATTTAAGCTCGGAGCGCTAGAGGGAACCCACTGTGCACTTTGGAGGAAATCGTTTGGCAAGGGAAGATCACAAGGGTGACAAATTAAAGGAAAAAACACCGTAGAGTCTTATTACACTCAAGGATAATATAGTAAACTAAAACGAAACTGAAACTAGGTGTGGTTAACTGAATTATAAATAAAACCCAGACTTCTCAAAACTGAAACGATATTTTGTACTTTTTATATATTTTGTACTCAAATTCAATGAAATGCACTCACCGGCCACTTTGTTAGGTACACCTGTTCAACTGCTCATTAACGTAAATTTCTAATCAGCCAATCGCATGACAGCAACTCAATACATTTAGGCATGTAGAAATGGTCAAGACGACCTGCTGAAGTTCAAACTGAGCATCAGAATGAGGAAGAAAGGTGATTTAAGTGACTTTGAATGTGACATGGTTGTTGGTGTCAGACGGGCTGGGCTGAGTATTTCAGAAACTTCTGATCTACTGGGATTTTACCATACAACCATCTCTAAGGTTTACAGAGAATGGTCTGAAAAAGAGAAAATATCCAGTGGGCGGAAATGCCTTGTTAATGCCAGAGGTCAGAGGAGAATGGCCAGACTGCCTTAAGCTGAGACAAGGGCAACAAGTAACTCAAATAATCACTTGTTAAACCAAGATATGCAGAACACATCTTTTAATGCAAAACACATTGTACTTTGAAGCAGATGGGCTACAGCAGCAGAAGACCACACCGGGTGCCACTCCTGTCAGCTAAGAACAGGAAACTGAGGCTACAGTTCACACAGGCTCACCAAAATTTCAAAATAGAAGATTGGAAAAACGTTGCCTGGTCTGATGAGTCTCAGTTTCTGCTGCGACATTCAGATGATGGGGTCAGAATTTGGTGTAAACAACATGAAAGCATGGATCCATCCAGCCAGCCTTGTATCAACAGTTCAGGCTGATGGTAGTGTAATGGTGTGGGGGATATTTTTGGCACACTTTATGCCCCTTAACACCAATTGAGCATTGTTTAATTGGCACAGCCTACCTGTGTATTGTTGCTGACCATGTCCATCCCTTTATGACTACAGTGTACCCATCTTCTGATGGCTGCTTCCAGCAGGATAACACACCATGTCACAAAGCTCAAATCATCTCAAACTGGTTTCTTAAACATGACAGTGAGTTCACTGTACTCAAATGGCCTCCACAGTCACCAGATCTCAATCCAACAGAGCACCTTTGGGATGTGGTGGAACAGGAGATTCACATCATGGATGTGCAGCCGACAAATCCGCAGCAACTGTGTGATGCTATCATGTCAATATGGACCAAAATCTCTGAGGAATGTTTCCAGCACCTTGTTGAATCTATTCCACAAAGAATTAAGGCAGTTCTGAAGGACAATGGGGTCCAACCCAGTACTAGCGAATTGTACCTGATGAAGTGACCAGTGAGTTCATGTAGAGGTTTTTTTTTTTCAGTTTTAGTCTTTGCTAATATGGTCAAATTTGTCAACGCTGTAAGCATGAGGAGGTAAACGTAGCTGTGAATTAAAGGTACTGTATCTCAATACCAGATCCAAATGTCTTAAATTTCGACGACGGTAGTGGAATACTGTGTTTAACATGTTTGTCCTCTCATAGCAGCTCTACTGGGTTGAGGTCTACTGACTGTGAAGGCCAAAGCATATGATTCACATCATTTTCATACTCATTAAATCACTCAGTGACCCCCTGTGCTCTGACTGTTGAAGACACCACTTCCACCAGAACAGAAGTATTTCATAATATAAGATAAAAATAATCACTCAGAACAACTCCATATTGATTTGCAGTCACCCTTACTTCTTAGGTAGGGGTAATCACTCATTTTAGATCATTGGACACATACAGCCTAATTTGATCTCAAGAGGGCTAGATCAGTATATGTTTCATAGTAACCTATATTTAAAAAAGCAGTATGTTCTAAAAATGTTAGCATATGCCATGCCCAAAATTTTCAAAAACCTGGAACCATCAGTACTAGTGAAAAAGACACCCCTTACCCCACTTGCCTAAAAAATTGCCAAACAACAGAAGATATTGTTTTATTGTTGAAATAATGGTCTCATTTAATGAATACAGAACAGAAGATGGAGAGCCTGAGATGTCTTAAGAAATATAATTGCATTTTCAACAATATAATTCATTTTTTCTATGTGTCATAGAGTCTACTACCATTACATGCACATTAGAATTTACAGATCTCAGGGGAAAGGCATAAAACCTCCACAAGTAGAGTTTTTTTTTTTAATGAAACAACATTATTCAACAACTGTATTCAAACAGCTTATCTAGATCCAGAAATATTTTTCATTGCATCCAAACTTTGCCGTATTGGACCCTTTGGTGGGTTAGTTCTGACCCCCAGGCGACATGTTTGTCACCCTTGCTGTAAAGGGACAAGTGGATCGAAAGCATGCCTGAAAAAAATGCCCCACACAGCATAACAGAGCCATGGGATCACCTCATTGTAGGGGGGGTCAGGTTTTTCCTTAAATTTGCCATCCATCTGTATTTACCCCTCCCTTCAGCTTTTGTTATTAAAAAATTACAACAAGACATCAGGGCTCATTCGCTCAGTGATTTTAACAAATCACTGTCAAAATTTAAAAAATAAAATTCAAAAACTAAAAAGTATTTACCTCATATAGTGCTTTATCTAAAGCAGCATTCAGTAGTGAACTAGAGAATATGTTACACACACACAGTGCTGCATTTAGAAATCTGGACTTCAATCTACACAAAAATGCAGCTGCACTAAAGCACCAGCAAATGTTGAGATATGAATAAATTTCTTCAAACTTGATTAGAAGAATGTTTCAGATACACGATTTAGTTGGAGAACTACTAAAAAACCTTTTTTTCTTATAAAAAAATATATCTATATTCAATTAATGGGAAAAAGGCTTATAGGTCCCAGAGAGAAAGAACATGAACAATAAACACTTTGTTTAGGTTCGTCAGAAACAGAACAATAAAACATTTTTCACATCTCTGCAAGTCTCATATTCATGTCAATGTTGTACAAAAATTTGTCAGTAATTAAGGTCTTTGGATTTAAGGAGTCTGACAGCAGCAGCTAGGGGTTGTCAGGTCTGCGCTTTTCTCAAGGAATTGTTTTAACTTTGAAGTGTCACAGGTGGAATTCTTTTGTCTGCTGGTTGGGTAGACCTATTTTGCATGGAAATTACATTCATATCTATAAATAAAAATCCATATATTTAAGTGTCATTATTCATTTATAACAAGATCCCACCAAACTAACTCCAGATCAGCACAGACATGGCAACCCTGGCAGCAACAGGAATTACTTTTAACATGTGTGAACAAACAACAGAACTGTGATTGTCAAACAAAATGTAAATCAAGTGAAAAGCTGAGAAATACCCAGTGCCCCAGAGCCTGTTTGCATAGCTGTTAAACCACTGAGGTTTGCAGGGTTACTTTCTGAATTTAAAATCTCTGTTAAAGGTCATAATTCATCAATGATCTGAACAATCAATTATAAATGAAGCTTTACCACCTTGTCCTCAGAGGTGATGTGCTCTGGTGGAGCCTTGGTGAACCACTCATACCAGGATCCATCGTAGACAGATGCTCCAGGGGCGCCGCACAGATGGGCAGCCAACACCATGTGACAGGCCGTCACACCAGAGACACAGGACCCACACAGCGGCTTACTCAGGTCCACCTGTGACTCCTCAAAGAACTGCTATAGCTCCTGCGTGGAAAGCATCATGCCGTCACTATCTAGGAACTTGAAGAAAGGCATGCATTTGGAGCCTGGGATGTGACCTGGCTGGACACCTGTAGGATGACAAATTAGTTTACATTTCTGCACACATTTGTAGCCCTGTGAAGTGAAATATCCACACATTTTAAAGGTCCTGCAAACTGTTTTTCATAATCAGCATCTCAAAAATGTTCAAACAGTTTAGGGTAGTTCCATGAGTTGTTCCAGGATGTCTAAGGTCAGACTCTTGTTGATTGCCCTATACCCTGATATATGGTATATAGATGGTATTACATGAAAGATTACACTGCACAAAAGTCTAAAAATCATTTTGCATTGAATAGCTTTATAAGTGTGTGTGTATATATATATGAACTTGGCACAAAAAGTAAGGAAATTTGTGTTTGGTTGATTATTTCTTTGTTGTAACAATGCTTCTTGGCAATTAATCTCATACCGTTGGAAAGCCTGTTTATTTCCCTTTAAATGGTGCCACATTTGTAAGGAAAATGCATTTGTGGGTTGAGCAGCAGAGTTGAGTATGTGGGTTGCGCCCATGAAGAACTTACCAAATCTTCTCTGCCAATGCCAAACAGCTTATTCTGCTATTGACTCTTGTTTCCTGTCGTTTATTGGATTGGATGATTGAAGTCTGAAGAAACAAGACATATTGGCAATTCAACAATTTATTCATTTAACCAACAGGGGCCTCAGTAGCCTGTGGAAGAACCACACACAGCCACAACAGCCTGGCACCTCCTCCTCATGCTGGTCACCAGCTTGAAGTTGCCCTGTGGCACGGGCCCTATCCAGATCAGTCAAACGTGGCATGCTTGGAGCAGACACCAACTGACCGCTGTCCATGCTCACAGGCGCTGCTAATCAGGCACCTGATTGTCTGCACCTGGGGCACCAGAAGCTCAAAACAAGTCAATAGCAGAATAAGCTGTTTGCACAAATGCATTTTCCTTACAAATGTGGCACCATTTAAAGGGAAATAAACAGGCTTTCCAACAGTATGAGATTTATTGCCAAGAAGCATTGTTACAACAAAGAAATAATCAACCAAACAT
>VUQI01030592.1:0-13843 GCA_015106735.1 Paratilapia polleni
ATGTTGTTCTCAGTTTCATGGCAGCCCTGGACAACACTGCTGTGGGACAGAAATTTACCGGCCTCATGCTGAGATCTGCTGCGATGGACACAGGTGATTTTATGTGTGTGCGTGTGTGTGTGTGTGTGAGAGTGTGTGTTTTCTTCTTTTTTTAATCGGTATGTAACAGTGGTTTGCATTTTGTCAGTCAGGACAGTTGTGCCTACAAGAACTAGTTTAGCATTCTTTCCCTTGAGTGAGGGTTGAGGAAAACCCAGAAAGGAGTGGCATAGAAAAATTCTCCGCAGCGGATTTCACATGGTTTCTGAGACAGACAGACATTCCAGCTGTGCACAGACCCTGTCCTGCCTTTGTTTCCTTTCTGGCAACCTAAAAATGCACTGAGCTGCTGTGCCAAAGAATCGCTCTGTCTCTGTCTCTGTCTCTGTCTCTGTGGTCTCTGACTAGTTGAGTTTAAGTTTGTTATTGTTAACTGTTAAACCTGGCTGTGTGTATGTGATTGTCACATTCATGAATTTTTTTTTACAGTTATGCATTTTTGTCTTCCGATCTATGATTTTTAATAGAGCTAAATTTTTTAGGATTTACAGTTGCATCATTCAATATTTCACAATAACATATGGGTTGAAACCAGTCATTAGTGGTTATTAAAATGTCAATTTTCACCCAACTCAGCAGATATTTATATTCAGGTCTCAGTTTTTGTTTTATGGTTAGCTCTGTGTCAGTTGAACTGGTTGAATCTTGGCTGCTCAAGCCCATTCATTCTTTTTCTTCTGCCTGGCAACTCCATCGTCAATATCTTTTGTCCAGTATATTCACTGTCCCTCCTCTGCACATGTCCAAACCATCTAACACTCGCCTCTTTAACTTTGTCTCCAAAACACTCAACCTGAGCTGTCCATCTGATATTCTTATTTCTAATCCTGTCCCTCCCGGTCACTCCCAATGAAAACCTTAGCATCTTCAGCTCTGCCACCTCCAGCTTGGCTTCCTGTCTTTTTATCAGAGCTATTGTCTCCAAACCATACATCATAGCAGGTCTCACTACGATCTTGTAAACCTTCCCTTTCACTCTTCCTGCCATCCTTCTGTCACAAATCACCCCTGACACGCGTCTCCATCCACTCCACCTTGCCTGCACTCTCTTCTTCACCTCTCTTGTGCACTGCCCATTACATTGGATGTTTGACTCCAGGTATTTAAACTCGTCCACCTTCACTACATCTACTCCTTGCATTTTCACCATTACACCTGTCTCCCTCTCATTCACACACATGTATTCTGTCTTGCTGCTACTGACTTTCATTCCTTTTCTCTCCAGCACATACCTCCACCTCTCCAGACTGTTCCACATGCTCCCTACTCTCACTACAGATCACAGTATCGTCTGCAAACATCATAGTCCACGGAGACTCCTGCCTGACCTCATTTGTCAACCTGTTCATCACATATGACAAATATTTTAAGATTTTCGAAGGTAGTGCAAAAAACAATTTTTAGGTTCCTGAGGTAGTGCTGTGCTTCTGATGACTGGGCACCATATTTTCGTTGTTGATCAAATAGAGTTGGTAAGTTAGGCTGCAACTGTTTCTGTTTAGTTGCTGGCAGACTTTTCTCTGCTTCAGTCTGTCTGGGACTAAGGTGTATAACATTTTTTAGACATTTTTAGTAATTATAATATCCTATTTAATTAACACTGTCTGCTAACGTTACAGACAGGCCGGACAGATAATGTTTGCTGCCCAGCTCACATTAACATTATCATTTTGTTATTAGCTGCTAGCCGCTACCTTAATGATCTTTGCAAACTTAACAGACAGCTAATGTTGCTATCGGGTAATTGCTAATAGTTAAACGGCTAACATTAACATGCACACCAGCCAGATTAACGTCCATGATAACTGTTTAATACTTCATTGTTGTTGAAATGGGAGCTTTACTGACCCCTCAAAATTCCTCATAAATTGTTGTCCAGTTTTGTGAACTTCAATTATTTCAGCTGCTAGTGAGAGGAGGGCCTGTGTGCCAGCATGTCTACAGCAGTGCTGTGTGAAGCTTTGTGTTAACTGGAGGAGGAACAGACAGCACTGTTGGTATCGATACTTTTGCAAATGAGTACTTAATCCAATAGTAATTTTTAGCATTGAGAAGAAGTGAAGACGTCATCTTCCAGGCTGACATCCAACAATATACATAAAGAGTAATGTAACTCAGCCTCCTATGAGCTTGCTTCTTTATGTCACTGTCCTTATTTAATATTAACTGCTACCTCTCTTTTTCTGACAGACATCCCAAATCAGAAAACATTCACTGCTGTGGGGTTGAAGCCTATAACATCAAAGACTCACAGATGAAGTGCTGTGCAGGGACACTGTACAATCTGACATCATCAGACAAGCATGGAGGGGACGGGCAGTGCTGCGGATCCATTCTGCAAAAACCACAGGTAGATTTATTAATGATGTTATCTCAGGATCTGCTGTTTGTGCATCTGTTCATGTCTTACACTTTATCATGTCTTAAGATCTTATGATTGTTATTATTGTTATTATGAGGCTTGGTGACCCACTCTAAACAGTTTTCTCCAAGGCCATAATGAGATCTATGTTGTAACTGTACCCTGGATCTATTTACTGTGTATCTGACACACAGAATAACTTTAGTCAAAGTAAATTTATATACCCATGTGCAGAAATTTAGCTGATATCAGTCCTAAGCACTTGAACTAAAGGCAGCTGGGCTTCTTTTTTTGGTTCGTGAAAACGTTTCACCTCTTCACTTCTAAAAAGACTGGAGAGTCCCAGGTATTTTGTCCCTTGTGGGCTGTCCAAATGGAATTGAGACTCCTGAGAGTCGTTGACCCCTGTCATCATGTGAGTGATTAAGGTCACTTGGGTCAAGGTGTGAGCTAAGTTTGAATCACCCTGGAATGGATCTCAAGAGTGGCTGATAGTTGGTGTCATAGGCCACCACCTCTGTTCAGTAATGGTCATTCACAGTGGACATAGATGGCCTGCTTTACTCCTCTCTCAAATCATCTGTCTTCTCTGTCCAAAATGTGAACATTAGCATCCTTGTAAGAGTGTCCTTTCTCCTTTAAGTGCAGATGTACAGCTGAGTCAGCTTGTCCTGATGAGCTGGCTCTCCTATGTTGTGCAATACATCTGGAGTGGTTGTTAGGTCTCTCCTATGTGAAGGTCCGAGCATTCCTCACTGTATTGCACAGCATACACTATGTTGTTTAGTTTGTGTTTGGGTGATGGTGTTCCTGAGTCTGAAGTGCACTGGAATGTTTTCTTGGAAAAAAATTCTTCTGAGGTTTGTTAAGGAAAACACACAAGAATTTTTCTCCATGCTTAACATTCATGAGAGACCGCTAATCAGGACAAGACTCAGCTGTACATCTGCACTTAAAGGAGAAAGGACACTCTTTCAAGGATGCTAATGTTCACATTTTGGCCCAAGAAGACTAGGGTTTGTCAAAATACTAGAATTTCAAACTCGATACCAATGCCTAGGAAAATAGTTGATGCTTGTTAACATTTTCGATGCCACAGGGAAAAAAATGACAAAATTAAGAGGGTCATTTCTTTAGTTTTATTTTTCAATAAAGATTAGAACAATACTGATCCATGCAAATATATTTAACTACAGTTCCGTTTATTTCCTGCCGTGGCACCAGATTTCATTGCTGATCAAATAGAGTTGTTAAGAATGTTTCTGTCTAGTTGCTGGTAGACTTTTCTCTGCTTCAGTCTGGGACTTTAAGAGAAACTTTTTAGACACAAATAGTTGTGTTATACTGTTAAATTAACACTGTCTATTAATGCTACAGATGAGCAGGACTGATAACATTTGCTGCCTATCTCCAATATTAAACTTATCATTTTATTAATTAGCGACAGTCGCTAGCCGCTACCTTAATGAGAACTTAACAGATGGCTAATATGGCTAACAGCTAATTGCTAATAGTTTAAACTGTTAACATGAACCTGTGCGTCGGCCAGGATAACACTTATGATAACTGTTTAATACTTCGATGTTGCTGAAATGGGAGCTTTACTGACCTCACAAAATTCCTCATAAAGACTGGGGTGTTGGCCATCTGTGTCCACTTTGAATGACCACCTCAGCCCCCACTCACACCTTGACCCATGTGACCTTAATCACTCACATGATGTCAGGGTGGAGCAGTGTCTCACAAAGGATTCACACCTTGGCTTCTGTGACTGCAATAACCCATGACTTGATTCATACACAATTGTCTACAATTCAACTACTTAGGATTACCATGACCTGAATGACTGAGAACCTACACAGACATACACCGATCAGGCACAACATTATGACCAGTGACAGGTCAAGTGAATAACACTGATTGATCTCTTCATCATGGCACCTGTTAGAGGGAGGGATATATTAGGGAGCAAGTGAACATTTTGTCCTCAAAGTTGATGTGTTAGAAGCAGGAAAAATGGGCAAGCTTAAGGATTTGAGCGAGTTTGACAAGGGCCAAAGTGCGATGGCTAGATGACTGGGTCAGAGCGTCTCCAAAACTGCAGCTCTTGTGGGGTGTTCCCGGTCTGCAGTGGTCACTATCTATCAAAAGTGGTCCAAGGAAGGAACAGTGGTGAACCGGTGACAGGGTCATGGGCGGCCAAGGCTCATTGATGCACTTGGGGAACGAAGGCTGGCCCCTTGTGGTCCGATCCAACAGACAAGCTACTGTAGCTCAAATTGCAGAAGACGTTAATGCTGGTTCTGATAGAAAGGTGTCAGAATACACAGTGCATTGCAGTTTGTTGCATATGGTCAGCAAAAGGGGGACCAACACAATATTAGGCAGGTGGTCATAATGTTATGCCTGATCGGTGTATAGCTGAAATCAGCTGATGTACCAACATTACTGGCTGATTTTGACATTGTGACCTGCCTGAACTAACACAATGTCCAATGATTGCAAACAATCATGTTTTCATCAACCATAAAAACACTATATATCTTTTCTAAACCAGGAAATTTGCTGCTCAAGTGAGGACAAACAGGTGCTGTACTCTACCAAGACAGGATTCAGATGCTGTGGTCATCTCTACTACAACACCACCCTGTGGTCGTGCTGTGCAGGAAGGCTGAGATCAATCCATGAACCAGGACAGGATCAGGGAAAGATGATTAATGGTCAGTCATGTCTGCTTAGACGTACTCTCACAAAGTAGAACTTCACTTTATGTCATTTTAACTCGATGGCACAGCCCAGATCCTGTATTTTACCAATAATATCTCCATAATGTTCTTTTTCAGAATCCAGACTTCTGTCTGTGAATAACCTCAACAAAACTGATCTTTGCAAAAAAGGTAAGCTATAAGTCTATATATACAAATACCAAATACTGTTTAGAACAGAGTTTATTGCCATTTACACAGGTACATCACACTACAAGTACATTGGAATTCTTGTGCATCTCCCTGAGTCAAACAGACCTAAATTCACTAGTAGAAGGAGAGGGAAAAGATAAAAAAAAACAGAGGAAGATAAAAAAATATGCATTATAAATACAAGAAAAACAAGTTATAAACACAAATCACCTATTACACATTATTTCTGCACAGTGTAAGAGTATAAGAGTATTGCACATTACCCATGTATGATGTGGGGATACTGCTCAAACCTTTACTGGCCTGCGGTGTTTCACGTTGTAACCTGAGTCCACCCATCGAAACAGAGCATGAGCTGGGTGATGTTTGTCTCCAAGGGTGCTCTGTGCTTTCCGCCGGCACCGCTGCGTGTAGATGGTCTCCATAGCCAACGACCCTCTCTGCAGTTCTGATGACCTTCTGCAGTGATTTCCTCTCGGCCAGAGTGGTATTGCTGTACCACACTGTGATGGTGCTGGTGAAGATGCTTTCGACGAGTCCTCTGTAGGCTTGGATGAGGGGCTGGCGTCCAAGTCTGGCCTTCTTTAGCACCCTGATGAAGTGCAGCCTCTGCTGAGCTCTTTTCACTATTGTTACAGTTTGTTTGGCCCAGCTGAGGCTCTCTGAGATATACAGGCCTAGGAACTTGTAACTTTCAGTCCACTCCATCACAGTCTCTTTGATGGTGAGTGGCTGCAGAGGGTGGGCTCGTGTCATAAAGTCCAGAATGAGTTCTTTAGTTTTGCTGATGTTGAGCACAAGATTGTTGTCTTCCCCATAGCTGGTGATCTTATGAACCAGATCCCTGTATGATGACTCATCCCCCTCTGATGAGGCCAAGGATGGTCATATCGTCTGCATACTTTATGACAATGTTATTGCCCTGGGTGAAAGTGCAGTCACGTGTGTATAATGCAAAGAGTTTGGGGCTGAGGCAGCAGCCCTGCGGGGTTCCAGTGGTCACTGTGAGTGCCTTCTTCCCCATCCTCACCACCCGTGGTCTGTCTGTAAGGAAGTCCAGAATCCAGTTGCAGGTGGGTGTTGGCACTCCCGGGTCTGCTAGCTTCTAAACCTAGTTGTTTAGGAATATCTGTGGATTTGTAATGTGATTTGTTTGTGTTTCTCTATGTTTAGTGCACATCGGGACCGTGGAAAGTGTCTCTCTGCATAGCATTGTGTTCAGGAATGTGCTGGAGGTGCATGGGAAGAAGGCCAAAGTGAAAGCTCTGCCTTTGCCTTACATCCTGAAAACAGATGATCCTTGCAGCTCCCCTAAACTGATTCCTGGGAAGATCTACTTCTTTAATGAAGTTAATGTTTTCACTGATTTCAACCATGACTCTGTTCTTCAGTCACTCTATTTCATTGTTTCCAAGTGCTTCCCTTGGGTCACCACTGGCTGATCTATACGTGGTCAGTGATGATCAGTTACTCTTAACTTTGAACAAGTACTCATTTTGATTTACATATTTACTCACAGTGTTGGGTTTTCACTCAAAAAAAGTAATGAATTACACATTACTTCTTACTTACAAAAGTAATGCATTTCTTTAACTTTTTTCACCCCCAGTAGAAGGTAATTTGTTATGATACTCATTACAGAGATGCATTTTAATAGTTTTCAGTTAGCAATATAACACTGAACTTTATAGATGCCCACCTATCAGGAAAAATCTATCCTAAAAAAAAAGACAAATCTGATCTTTCTTTTGGTATTTAGTTATTACCACAACTAACACCAAAGCTGGTGAAAACCAACCCAAAGAGAACTTTTCAGAAAGCCAGTTCATCACTGTTTTTCTTACCTGTTGAAACTCACGTTTTGGCCTCTTTGCTAGGGTCAGCATATACTCAGTCTAAGCATTGTTCAGAGTCCCAGGGACCTTTTCCTCCTAGCTTTATGTTCCTTTTGATAGTTTCAGAAGAGATTTGAGTTTATGTTTGCAGCAGTGGGTAGTTGTTTCTTGCAATAAATTCAGTGAATTTTGCACATCTCCTCCACTCAAAGTTCTAGACCACTCTTATCATTTTATTTTTCCAACAAGTGAGGTCAGTTATTGTAGTGCAAGCACACATGAAAATGTGAAAGATTTTGTTTTCTGTTTTTGTAATCTTTCCATTATACAGATAATTAAAGAACTTTTGTGGCACAACTTAAAAAATGCATTGCATAATGCATTTACTTAATTTAAGAACAGTAATGCACAACATTACTACATTATGGACAAATGTAATGTGATTAAGAAATGCATTACTTTTTAAAGTGTTACACCCAACACTGCTTACTTACTACATTTAAAAAAAGAAAATCACATTATGTTACTAGAACAACAGCATCAGTTATTAGCTATTTTACTTATAGCTATTACTATACTATACATTACATGATATGTTGCTTGATATGTTACTCTGCCCATCTCCAGCCAAACCACGTTGCTCTGTGGTTTAACACATCCCAAAAAGTCTGGACACTGACAGACTTTAAGTAGAGATGTTTGAAATCAGTAAAACGATGTAGCTTTTAACTGTAATATTTTCTGAGGTTGACACTGTAGTCACTCACACAACTTTAGACAGTAATCACTACTGTAACAGAGCCCAGTTGGTGCATGGTGACGTATTGATCTATACGTTGTTGTTCAAATCTACGTATACAATGTATGCAATAATGCAATGTAACCACTGACTCGCAAAGTCAGAAAAAAGCTAAAGGAGTAAAATGTATATCCAAACTAGTGTCAGTTTGGGATCAAAAGTAGCTGACACCTTAGCTGTCATTATAGCAGGTAGCATGCAAGAATATTAGTATGTAGCTTGATATTCATGAGCTAAACTGCTATCAGCTAATGTGGTTTATCATGTGAAATGGTTGTCATTATTATTTTTATGCTACTTTCTTGCACTGAATTAGATTATAAATTGCAACTGTTTGCACATGTCCTTGAACCATACAATTGAATGTATACATGTACTCTAAATATCATGTCATTTATTTTGTTCGATAAAGCTGGTAAATGATAAACACTTAGTCACTAATATCATGGAGACAAATATGCTGTAGGGACACAAAACACCAACCACCCAGAAGTTCCACTTAAGTTCCATGAATTTCTGTTTCTTTTTAACTACCTTAGTTAGACTTAAGTCACCTTAGTTTAAGCTGCAGTACTTTTTCTATTAGAATGTCATTTATGTATTGTAATTGAAGATGCAATTACACAAGATGTAATTGCATTTTTTTCTTTATATATGTGAGAGACATACATTTAAGCTACAAGCAGGAGGAACTTGTGATACTTCATGTTTGACTCTGTTCTGTTACTTTGCTGGTATATAACTTTACATTGCATGTTTAATATATAAGATTAAGTTTAATATATAATAGCACCTGTCCTTTTAAGGATGAAGTTTCAAATAAAAAAACAAATATTGAACATGTTGTGTTTTTTCTTACTGGGTTATGTACCTCCATCACCTTGAGGTTGGCAGGCCCAACCTCAATGTGCTTGAGGTTATTCAGCAAAAAATGCACTTATATTACAGTTAGGTCCATAATTTATTGGACAAAAACACAATTTTTGTAATTTTTGTCTCTGAACATCACCACAATGGATTTTAAATTAAACAATCAAGAAGTGATTGAAGTGCAGCCTTTCAGCTTTAATTCAAGGGGTTTAACAAAGCTTGTTTAGGAATTAAAGCTATGTTTATACATAATCTACCATTTTCAGAGGCTCAAAATTAATTGGACAAAGTAACACGATTTTAAATACAAGGATTGTTTATAATACTTGGATGAAAATTCTTTGCAGTCAATGACTGCCTGAAGTCTGGAAACCATGGACATCACTAAATGCTGTGGTTCCTCCCTCAAGATGCTCTGCCAGGCCTTTACTGCAACCAACTTCGGTTGCTGCTTGTTTGTGGGTCTTTCTGCATTTAGTTTTGCATTTAATAACTGAAAAGCATGCTCTGTTGGGTTGAGATCGGGTGACTGACTTGGCCATTGAAGAATATCCCATTTCTTTGCTTTGGGAAACTCTTAGGTTGCTTTTGCAGTTTGCTTTGGGTCATTATCCATTTGCACTGTGAGGCACCATCTGATCAGTTTTGCAGCATTTGGCTGAATCTGAGGAGCACGTACAGCCCTGTACATTTCACAATTCATCCTACTACTTCTATCAGCAGTCACATCATCAATAAACACTAGTGGTCTGGTTCCACTGGCAGCCATACATGCCCATGCCATAACATTGCCTTCACAATGTTTGACAGATGATGTGGTATGCTATGAATCATGAGCTTTTTCTCTCCTTCTCCATACTTTTCTCTTCCCATCATTCCCATCATCAAAGTTCATGTTCGTTTCATCTGTGCAATTTTTTTTTTAAATGTATAGGCTGTTTAGACTTTGCCAGAACATATCTTAATCTGGCCTTCTTGTTCTTGAGTGTAACCAGTGGTTTGCACCTTTTTATAAACGCTCTGTATTTCCATTCATGAAGGTGTCTCTTGATTGTAGACTCTGACAATGATATGCCTACCTCGTTGAGTGTGTTCTTGACTTGGCTAGATGTTGTGAAGAGGTTTTTGTTAACCAAACAAAGAATTCTGCAATCATCCCTGTTATCTTCTGTGGTCTTTCATGCCTTTTGGTGTTGCTGAACTGGCCAGTGCATTCATACTTTTTAAGAATGCACCAGATTGTTGATTTGGCTGCTTCATTTGTCATGAAATAATGACGGAACAGGTTTCACCTGGCCATGAAACTGTTTGTCAGTCAATTGTCTAATTGCTTTTGAGCTTCTGGACATAGGCGACTATGTATAAAAATAACTAATTCCTAAACAGTTAATGCAAACTTTTTAAAACCGTTTGAATTAAAGCTGAAAGTTTAGTTTCTTTTTATATGCAGTACTGTGCAAAAGTCTTGAGACACCTCTCATTTCTTTATATTTTGCTTCCAAGGAGCCAGAATTTCTGGCAACTTTTTTAAAGTGGTCTTGCGCAAAAATAAGATTTTAGGTCTGTCAAACTGTTATCTTTGGCATCTTTTGTAGATTCAACTAAAGAAATGGGAGCAAATTACGAGTTTTTATGACAGGCTGCTAGTAACAAAGTGTTTAAAGGTACAATTTAAAATTGGTTCTTTGCTAAGTTGTCTGTCTGTTCATCCTTTGAGTTAGTTACCTTTTTTTTTATCCTTGATTCATAGGTGAGTGTTAACTAGCTTAACAAACAAACAAACAAAAAACATTCTTACAATGATCAGATACAGGGACTGGACTGAGAATGAGTGAAAAAGCAGCCAATGTCCAAAGAAAAACTTTAAAAGCCCTTCAGAAACCCTGGAGAACTATTCCTCAAGACCACTTTAACTCTCATCCTACCAACATATTTAAGATACTGATAATACTGAATAATGTATTGTTAGAAGCAAATATAAATCAAAGAAAAATATTGATTATTATTATTGCAAAGTTACATTTAATCTGCATATTTTGAACAATGAAAATCTATACTTTTCTTTAATTCAACTTGAAGATTTTATTCCAAGTACAATTCACGTTATTACTCTAAAGTTTATTACCACCGTTTAATTCTGGTATTGCTTAGTTTTTTTTCAAGTAAACGTTATATGTGTTGTATTTATATGATGAAATCAGTCAGTGTCATTTTGACCCCAGTATAAACTAATTGAAATATACACACAAACAACAGAAATGCAATTTCTCCAGTGTGTTCTGGGTCTGCCCTGGGGCCTCCTCCAGTAAGACATGCCCGAAATGCCTCACCCAGGAGGCCTTCAGGAGACTTGATCAGATGCCCATACCACCTCCGCTAGATCCTTTTCAGTGTGGAGGAGTAACAGCTCTACTGTTGAGTCCTTCCCAAATGACCAGGGTCCTCACTGTATCTCTAAGTTTGAGCCCAGACACCCTTCACAGGAAGTTCATTTCCACCACTTGTATCCAGGATCTCATTCTTTTATCACCTTAGCACCTCCATATCTTTCTCAAATATGTAGGTGCTAATTCTCTTCCCAGCCACTTTACACTCAGAGGTCATAGCTCAATGAAGCCACCAGAACCACCACATCTGCGAAAAGCTGAGACGAGATCCTGAGACCACTGAACCTGACACCCCCCACCCCATGGCTGCTCAGAATATAAGGATAGATATTTCTGGTTTTTTTTTCTTAAAAACATAAATAAATAAAAAAATCAGTGATATCTCTGTCTCCTATTATTCTTGTCCCAGAACAATAGGAGACAGGATATGGTACAGGGTAAGGAAGGAAACAGTTTGGCACTCAGTCATTTACTTAATCGTTTCATTCCAGTCACGCCTTTCCTACTGGAATATGTTGCAGACATTAAAGGGCAAATAAAAAATGATTCTTTTGTAACAGTGAAAATACCAAACATATTAAACAACATATTGGCAGCTTTTGGGGACACACCAAAATACTTAACATACCACTGGTCATTTGGAAGTAAACACAACAAATCAGATGGTGTTAATATTTCACATATTACCCTTATACCTGTGTTACCCTTTATAATATGACTTTTAAGTATTATTTTAACTTGTATCACATAGATTTGGCTAAAATATGATGGATGACTCCTTAACTGGCTACTGATTCAACAGGAACATTTTTGTGAAGGCCAACTCCAGTTTTTGCAAGTAGATTTGAGATTCAAATAAAAAAAATAAGTCGGAAAGTTTGAACAAGTTTGAACAAACAGCAAAACTGAAGTAGTTTTGCTGTTTTTATTGTCATGTATTGTCTGGTTTGTTACTGTGCTTATATTGAACAAAAAGACTACAGGAAGATAGCAGGTGCATTCAGTATGTTTGTGGCTCATAAAAGGAGAGTAAAGATGGATCATTGAACTGGTGATAAGCAGGAACCATAAGCTACTGCTAAAGCGGCCTGCAGTGTTGGAAACCCTAATCCTGTGGAAAGAGAGGACAGCTGCTGATTCCTGTTTAATACTTACCTGAAGAATACTTACCTGAGCCCCTCACCCCATAAAACCTTTATAGAGACTTATCGGAAGAACTGCTCAACTGAGTTGATTCTTTGTTAAACTGCTTACCTGAGTCGTCATTCTTCTGAGTTATGTTCATTAACACCTGCTAAGCCCTCTGACAGTGTCCTGCAACTGAAAGGTGAAACCTTGACATACCCGTTGTATTGAGGGCTTATTCATTCTGACTGCTGCTGCCTACTGTTTATTTTATGTGACACAAAATAACTAAATAGAGGTCTTCTGTTCAGCACATCCAGATAAGGCTTCCCTGATGACTAATCATGACCATGCAACACAATTACACATACTATGTAACCAAAAGTGTGAAGCTACTTACATAGGACCCATAAAGCCATATTGATTTTGTAAAGTTCAGAGGGGAGTCAATGTTTTACCTGAACCTACAGATGACAAGCATGTCTGTAAGATAAAATTAAACCCATTTCATCTCTGAGAATCAATTTACAGCCTCCCTAATCTGTTTATGTCACTGGAGAAACTGTTGGAAGTGCAGATCTGAGCCAACATCAGTTTCCTTTTTACAGCAACTTCTGTATTTACTGACTGCAATCACTTCATGATTAATACACCTGGGGTTTCTGACACACAACAGAGCATCGTATGTGATGCTGTTGTTTTCCAAGGCCAAACGCTGGCCTTGGAAATAAAACATACAAAACAAAACATACAAAATTCCAAAGGTTTCATAATTATTCAAGCACCGCTGAACATAATTTATCCTCCAAACAGATAAAGCCAACAGATAAACGCTGTCTAAGGATTGGCATAAATATTGTTTTCCAGATAATTTGTGAGAAAATGGCTAAACTAGTATTCTCCATTACTTTAAGATTTATTTTAAAAACACAGATATGACTCTTTATCTGGTACCTGCATAGGTAACAGAATAATGTTTAGCTCCCTTCAAAAATCTTGTAACGACACTATATTGCCAAAAGTATTCACTCGCCCATCCAAATCACTGAATTCAAGTGTTCCAATCACTTCCATGGCCACAGGTGTATAAAATCAAGCACCTAGGCATGCAGACTGCTTCTACAAACATTTGTGAAAGAATGGGTCGCTCTCAGGAGCTCAGTAACTTCCAGCGTGGTACCGTGATAGGATGCCACCTGTGCAATAAGTCCAGTCGTAAAATTTCCTCACTATTAAATATTCCACAGTCAACTGTTAGCGGTATTATAACAAAGTGGAAGCGATTGGGAACGACAGCAACTCAGCCACGAAGTGGTAGGCCACGTAAAATCACAGAGCGGGGTCAGCGGATGCTAGAGACGCATAGTGCGCAGAGGTCACCAACTTCCTGCAGAGTCAATAGCTACAGACCTCCAAACTTCATGTGGCCTTCAGATTAGCTCAAGAAC
>VUQI01030595.1:0-28436 GCA_015106735.1 Paratilapia polleni
TGGGGATGTTTTTTGGCAGCAGGAGCTGGGAGACTAGTCAGGGTCGAGGGAAAGATGAATGCAGCAATGTACAGAGACATCCTTGACGATAACCTGCTCCAGAGCGCTCTGGACCTCAGACTGGGGCAAAGGTTCCTCTTCCAGCAGGACAACATCCCTAAGCACACAGACAAGATAACAAAGGAGTGGCTTCGCGACCACTCTGTGAATATCCTTGAATGGCCCAGCCAGAGCCCAGACTTGAACCCGAATGAACATCTCTGGAGCGATCTGAAAATGGCTGTGCACCAACGCTCCCCATCCAACCTGATGGAGCTTGAGAGGTTCTGCAAAGAAGAATGGGAGAAAGTGCCCAGAAATAGGTGTGCAAAGCTTGTTGCATCATACTCAAGAAGACTTGAGGCTGTAATTGCTGCCATAGGTGCTTCCACAAAGTACTGAGCAAAGGCTGTGAATACTTATGTACGTTATATTTTTGTTTTTTATTTTTAATAAATTTGCAAGAATTTCAAGCAAACGTTTTTTACTTTGTCATTATGGGGTGTTACGTGTAGAATTTTGAGGCGAAAAACGATTTTAATCCATTTTGGAATAAGGCTGTAACATGACAAAATGTGGAACAAGTGAAGCGCTGTGAATACTTTCCAGATGCACTGTACATAGAGATTCACTCACTGAAGCATGCAGGGCAATGATACTTTCTCATCAACTGCTGTATCTTTATCTTTAAAACCAAAGAGGTCATTTTATGAACAAGCCCTAACTGTTCTGGATAAGAATCCCCAACAGCATCACCACTGTGATATCTGTAGTAAAAACAAAATGTTTACTTTTCAGAAGGTCATTTTGTCTTTAAAATAGTTCACAACACTGCACCACTGAAAAGATTTGTACAGCTTGGTTCTGAACAGATAACCAGAGCTTCAAACGCTCAGGCCGAGTGTCGTTTTTCCCAAAAGAAGCTCTGCCTTTGCACGACCCTTCTTTACATTTAAATCCATTAAGGAACAAAACAAGCCTGCCGACAGTTGGATTCAGATGCAGCATTTTAACCTCTATCACCATGATTTTTACATTGTTACTGAATGGGTCTTGTTATTGAATCCAACTTAATAAGCAGACACATGAAGGTTTTACAATGTGTTTTATAGGTGGAAGTGGGGTTGGAGGGTTTTAAGGCTATGTATGCATTTGATTATATTATTCTACTTGCAAAGTGAAGTATTGTGGTTCCTCTTTTTCCTCATAAAATTAAATATCATATACCTTGTAAATGAACAACTTTAATCTCTTTAATGGCCCTAATTTGTCACGGTATGAAGATCACGTGACACGTGATAAGTCTGTGGCATATGTAGCGCTTTTTTAAAACTCTGCTCATCTACATTTTTATACTTTATATTTTTCAGCTTTTTCCTGAAAAACAAAAAAGATATTTTATATTGAACACCATAAATGAATAAACAAATGCTATGAAATGTATCAGTAATGCGAACAAGTGCAAATCTATAACATACTTGTGTGCACAGACTGTGTTGCTTTAGCCCGACTGCAAATCTCTCCACTTCTTGACCTCATGTAAGACATGGTTTAGAAGAAAATTTAAACTGCCGTGAAAGGTAAATCTAGATTAAAAAAAAGAAAAGAAAAAAAAAAGAAAACCTAAATCGAATAGTTCTTAACTATACTTACAGGAGCCGACAGAGGAACTCATCTGTGAGCTTCAAATGTCTTGTCCGCTTTATTCACCTCATTAACTTCTGCTCTGTAATTCTACTACAAGGAATCATATTCACCAGTCAGTATTTCCACAAGATTTTTAAAATCTGTGGTTTTCCTGAGTTTTGGAGGCCCTAACAACAGCTTCACCTGACTGTGTGTAAAACCATAAGAAGCTGCAGCAGAGTCGTTCATTTCTTGAATCTACAGTTACACGATATGATTTTAATGCAGACTGTAGTAAAGTAACTGCTCTGCAGGGTGCTTTTTTTCTGTGATTACACTACGTAACACATTTTTGTTTTGTAAGTGCTATATCCTGATTGCTTGTGCCTTAAAGGTAGACAGCATATATATTATTCTTTTCAAACTTTGCGTTTGTGACCAGGACGATGACATGCGTAAATTTTAATATTTCCCATAATGAATGGGCAATACATTTCCAAACATTCATGTTGACTTATACTTTGATTTTTAATAAAATGAAAATATGAAAAAGAGAGGGCAGCATGGTGGCTCAGTGGTTAGCACTGCTACCTTACACCAAGAAGGTCCTGGGTTTGAATCCACCATCTGGCCGGGGCCTTACTGTGTGGAGTCTGCATGTTTTCCCCGTGTCTGTGCGGGTTCTCTCTGGGTACTCCGGCTTCCTCCCACAGTCCAAAAAACATGCAGTTAGTGGGGTTAGGTTAATCAGTGATTCTGAATTGGCTGTAGGTGTGAATGGTCGTCTATCTCTCTGTGTTAGCCCTGTGACAGACAGGCGACTGCTCTCCATATGTGATCTACCTCTGTAATTACTGGCAGTCAGTTTATTTGAATGCATTTTGTTTCCTCTGTCCAACTCATCTCAAAGATAGAAGAGGTAGAGTCCCCACTGAGATATGCATTTTACATAAATTTGAATGTGTGTATGTACTTGTGTTTATGCTAACAGCAAATATAGTTAAGATGATGAATGAAAGAGAGCACACATGTTAAGTAATGACACAGACCCACATCTGTGAATTAAATAAAAAATAATTTAACTTCTTTCTTAGGCTTTTAAGAAACTACAGTTGAGAACGGGGACGGTTTTGCTGATGATCACACCTGAAATGGTGGATTTAAAAAACCCGTATTAACTAAAGCTGCTAGTTTAGAGGTGCAAACCAAACATAATGACACAGCAATCCTGCACTAAATCTTACTTCATCATCTTATCTTATTTAAGGATCCATTTTATGTTGCGGAAATTATTAAATTAACAGCAAACATTCAGACAATAAGCTTGAACCTGCAGCACAGTGATTCAAACAGGTATGCTCCCCTATTATCAACAGAAAAGGTAGGAAACACATTCTGCTGTGTGCACAATCTTATCAAAAAGTAAAGAACTACTTCTGTTGTGGTATTGGTACCTTAAAATGGTTTACAGCATTTAAATGGTGGATAGATGTGCTTTCAAACAATGGTTGTCAAATATGATCCAGAAATGGAAAATCTCTATTTTTTTTTTTAACAGATTTCTGTATCAAAGCAAAACATAGAATTGTATAGCATAAAGAATATGTTGGCCCCTGAATAAAACATTGTATGCAAGCTCAGGCACAAATCGAAATTTTTTAACTGTTATACACAAGTATCAAAGTTGGTTTGTTCCACCCTGTCACAAGACTAAAGGTTAACACTAAAGGCCATGACAGCGTGCAGTGTGACAGGGTCAAAAAATGGCCAAAATGCTGTATGTGGTGAAAGCTAACACCACACTTAGTATGTGGCTAAAGAACATATCCATGTTTTATACAAATACATTTCAATAATGTAATTAAAATTTTACAAAAAAGAAGAAAGGAATCGATGCATGGCTCTGATGGCTGATCCGACAGGTGTGTTTCAGTGGAGCAGGTAGATGTACAAAGAACAAAATCCAGGAAAAATTGCTAAATAGTACAATATGTGGTTCATGTATAACCATACACCGTACACAATGCGTATCAACTGTAATTCTTCATTAGAGTCTCTCAGTTTGTTCAGACTTTTACTATAATACACCAAACCTCTGTCTGTCTGTCTGTCCTCATCCTACACAATCAGGAGTTGAGCAACCAAACTCAGCTCACAGGTACATCTCAGGCCCCTGAAGGTTCTTATCTATATCAGATATTATGACTTCATCATGTGGCCTAACAACCACCTACCAATGGGCTAAAAATGACCCATTTGTAGATTTTATGCACCTATGACCCCTTATAAAAACATCACAATAACATCTAATGTATATCCACAAAACCTGAATTATGTGTGATATATTATGACAATGTCATGCTGCCTAGCAACCACCTAACAACAAACTAAAATTGCAGACTAAACAATACTGTAGCATGGGCATGTACTAGTAAACTTAATATATCATTCTAGCAGAAGACAGAGTGCCTCAGTAGTTTTGTGTGGTTATACTTGCAGCAAACAATACTGAGCAGGTTTTCCTGGATTTTCTTCTTTTTAAATTTAATTATTTATTTATTTTATTTTGGGTTTTTTTTTTTTTGTTTGTTTGTTTTGTTCTTTGAGTGACAGAGCAGATATGTTTTACAAAGACATTTTTGGAGGAAAATGTACCAAAAATAGTTTTAAACCAAAATCCAAAGTCACCACATTTGAGCTGGTCTCCTTTAAAGGACCAGTACAGCATTTTGGTCCAAAAATACATAGGCTTCACAAGATGGACACTGAATATTATAAACAAACACAAATCCTTCTTTTTTGAACAAAAACATTTCTTTTTAAAAAAGGAATTGCTGTATTTCCAATGAAGAGGAACGCGTTTAGGATCCTATCAACAAAAAAGTTTGAGATTATTGCAATATTTGCACAATATTACTTCAAATGGATGTAAAAGATGGTCAGAGTGGGCATGAAAAAAATTAAAATCTAAAAAATTGTAATTTTATTATTTAATAAGATTTTACTTCTTTCTAATAAGTATATTTGAAATACTGTCCTCAATCATTTAAAACCATATTCTCAGTTTTATACTGCTTCATGTTTACCTTTAAATATTGGACTATTAGATACTATTATGTACAGTTTACTATGACCACAGACAGCAACCTCCAGTACCCCCAGTAATAAATAACTGATAAGTGAGTATGTACAAATTAATAAGAGGAGGTTTAGATAGTTCTGATCTTCTCATGTAAAGTGATGGTTAATTTTTTTAAAATATCTCCTCATGTTTTCAGCTCTAAGGCAACATGTTCACCATCAGCTGAAGCTCTCTCAGTGGCAGCAGTGCCATCTCCTGCTGAGCTAAGCACAGAGCATATTAGCAGCCTGTCATGCTGCTGCTGCTGAGAGGATTACACTTCATATGTGTACATGCCCATTATGATCTCCTACACACAGACAGCTTTCACAGACCATGAAACAGATTACACCTGCATGCAACAAATCCCACTGTTAGGCTGCACACTTACTACTCCACCTCTGCCTCTCTGATGAAAAATAAAACTGCTTGATTTGTGTTTTATTTGTGTGCACGCCTTTTCTCGGTGATGACACAGGAGAAAGCGTGCCTTGCACATGCAAAAATTAAATAAATAAATAAACGCATTACTACCACAACAGTGTACAGTTAAATATGAGTTTTATGTAACGCTACAGCACAAATGCGCACACACTCAACATCTGCAAGGAAATCAGAAGCCAGAAAATGGGTTAAAAAAATCTGTTTGAGTGCAGTGTTTTTACACTGAACAATTCCTCGCCTGCAGCACCCAGAAGTGAACAGCAGGCGACCCGGAAGATTTGAAGTCCGACTGAGAGCGAGCAGAAAGAAGAGTCTAATCCTTTTTAAAACATTTCCTTTCTCGCTGGTTCAGGTATGTTGGCCACTCGATGCAATATCTCTGCCTCTTATTGCTTTTTTTTCTCCCCCCTCTCACACGCAGCTGTTCCGTGTCGCTTCGTCACCGTTTCTATTTAAGTCATGCAAAAGTTGGAATTAAAAAAAGAGCATTTGCAACGCATTAATGGCAAACAATCACTTCATTTCGGCTGCCGTGCAACTAAAAGCTTTCACAGCGCGTCAGGATTATCATCGACGTCTGGATTTATGGCTCGGGAGCTGCAGAGCATTCAGCAAAGGCATGATGATTGTTGTAGGAAGTGTCAGGGTTTTTTTTTTTTTTTTTCCTCCTCGAGCCGGGCTATTCAAACCTGCAAATCAAAGTAAACAATCATTCGTACGCTTAATGCAAACATGCCACATCCAGATGCGTCGTTGCAGCGTTTAATCACATCCGGAGAATTATCTGCTTATAATATTCGGATCTGCAGAATATGGCGTCCAGTGCTTATAAAAATAAGACTGGGCTGCCATTTTTGTTTTCCTTTTGTCTGAAATTTTTTAATAAACTGTCTGAGAATGTGGGAGAGGCGGCGGAGAGACCGAGGCAGCGGAGGATCGTTTCTCTCCGGAGGAAAAGGCTCATATTTAAAGATGCTCGGGGAGAGATTTCCAGAGCGTTGGGCTCCCTTTTTGTTTTTAACGTAGGAGTAAATCAGCAGAGCAGGTACAAAAAGGGGAAAGTTAACGCCAACTTTTGTTTCACAGAGAAGTTGGATGTCATTTTAGAGGCAATCTCACAGCCTGATGCATTTCAGAAGATGAAATCATGAGTTATAAAGATCGTTTTCTGGATGCAAAAGACGCCAGTGTGATAGCGCCTGATCCTGACTGACTAACCAACTGTAGGATTGTTAGGATCTAACAAAATATACAGATATATCTGTCTACTTGTATAATAACAGTTCATGTAAATTTAACAGCACGCAGCATGTTTAATCTAATTGCTTTTGAACCCTTAATAAGGCTTTAAAAGTCGAAAGAAATTGTTACTTAGCTTAATTAATAATGTACTTGTTATTTATCCTATGTTTATGCTATTTTTGCTCTTGTTAATCTTGGTAATCCATTACTAAATAATCATGAATTTCACCTGTTTTAATAAGGCAGCAAGTATCCAGGTATAAATGATAATAAACCCATAATAAGGGATTTTAATCTGTCAGGTCTGCAGCTGTAAATATTAACATGTATGTTTAATAACTTCATTAATTTCACAAAGTGATAGCCCAGACCTTATTATATTAAAAGGCTTATAGCTGATACTTAGTTAAGTGCCACATTAACCTATGGTAATAAAAGGGTCATTGAGGTGACATGCATATTTTTGTGTCCATGGGCATCATTTCAGTTGAATGTGATATAGTCAATAGATAATCTTAGAGTTTTAAATAACAATAATAAGTTAATTAAGTGACATTTCTTGCAGTTGCACCACCTGACTTTTGCAGCTATTCTCAATTTAAACTTGGACACCTTGATTAACTTTTGTGTTTGGTAGCGAGACCAAACTTACAATTTCTAAATGAAATAAAGGTTTTTTTTATAATAAGTTAACATTTTCCTAGTTTTACACTGGTTGTACCACCTGACACTGAAAGTGTACCAGCCTACATATGAACTGAATTTAGCTATTTTTTATTTTATTACATCATTTTAAACAGAAATGATGCACTCAGACACAGAAATACGCACGTCACATCAATGACCCATAAATGTTAGGAGGAAATTTGGTCACAAGCACAACCTTTAATGTTACGTTTGCAAAAAACAAATCTCTACAAGTAAAACTTGCATTTCTTAATAGAATACAAGTCAAGTTTAAGTCATGCATTAAGATGACAGGTGTTGCATTGATAAAACTGTTAGTCTCTAACGTGTAGAGAGGGCAGCATAAATATTAGAGGGAAATTTTACTCTTTACCAAACATCCACTTCTTACTTTGTAAGATACTGATTCAGGTCTTAAATGTAAAAGCTGTAGAGTTGAAAAAGACGATTAATCTGATATTCAGACAATAGGAAATCAGTTAAAAGTCAGAAAACTGTTTAATTATCACTTAGTCGTTTGGATCATTTTTTCAAGCAAACATTCAAAACATTCACTGGATCTTTATTAGTGTGATGCACCTTTTGTCAGATGAGCCACTAATCTAAAAATCGTTGGTTAAACATGTTATTGTGGGCTGTGGGAAACGATCATTTCCACAATTTTTCTCCAAACCAATTCAGTAATCAAGAAAGCGTGCAGGACTCTCCGTGTGCACAAGCACCTGCACAACATGGATGTGCAAGACTTTTTCCTACGTACTGGAAATAATTACAACTCTAAAAATGACTTCCCTTACTGAAAGTCAGCTGCAATACTATTAAAAAAAAAACAAAACATGAAACTATTCTGGCCAAATTGGCACAATCAGTCCTTAAGTAAGTAAAAGCAATGCATTCCTGACTGTAGAGGATGTAAAAATTAACCTGCTGACTGACTGACTGCTGACACCATGAGTATCTCACTGCCATAACGTGTTTTCAGTGCAGTGCGTCACTTCAGAAAGTGACACAAAGATGTCAAGCACCAGACAGACTCCTAAGCTGAGCCTGCTGCCTGAAAGCAGAAAGGGTCCAGGAAGTGTAACGTATCCCCACTGGCATCATTAGAGAAATATTTTGTGGGGTGTACGGTACGCTCGTACCCCTGAACATATCAGCTTTGTTTCTCTTGGCTCGCAGATGTGGACTCTGTTATGCCTCTGCTAAGCCAAACAGGCTTAGGAATGGTGATGTGTGCCAAAGCCTGCAATGTGAAATGTTTTAAAAAGAACTTTATACAGGGTTAAAAAGAGAAGTTATGGAAAAAAGGCCTCCGGGTCACCACTTGAACAGTTAGTAACTTTCTGTGCCTTAAAAATAGGAGAATTTTTGTCCACCTGGTCAAACAAGCAACTCGATAAAGCACTGTGCTTATTTTCAAGCCTTTGCAAATCAGGTTTAAATTTTTAAAGGAGAGTATTTCATGATCGCATTGTGCCATCGCTATCAGAAAGGAAAGGAAACAAGATTGCTGGGTCATTTACAAATGAATGTAGCATGTGGTGTCTGTGCAGCAATAAAAGTATTCTGTGTTTATAGTGGGATTACTGACCTTTCTGGTTTAGACTTGCTGTACTCTGTGTTGAGACTGTGCAAAAGTCTGCTCTGTTCAGACTCTTAACCAGTCGGGGCCCCATGTGTCAAGGAGGAGACAGAGAGAGAGAGAGATTACGATCTGAGCCACTTCACTTCGAACATTTCTGTTTTCTCTGATAACTGTTCCTCTAACTAGCTGTTGTGATCGTGCGTGAGCCTCTCTCTCAGGCAGCATGCCCATCATGCAGAATTGTGGTTGAAGATCTTAAGGAAAAGCCTGGCATTGCTCACAAAAAAAAACACAAAAAAAAAAAGAAAAACATCTGACTAACTCACCAACTGCAACTTGGAAACATCCTCCCTGGTATCAGCGATGAAGAGATAGTGTGAGAAAACAACATTTCTTCACACACTTTTCAGCAAGCAGGACGACTAATACAGGGTTTCTTTGAAAATGCTATCACAAGACTGGAAAAGGTTACCTCAAATTATCATATCTAACAGTCAGCTGCTGTTTGGGTGGAGAGCTACTGACACAAGTTTTAACCGCAGTTTTCTAAACTAGCAGCAGATCCAGAAATAAACAACAGGACATTGTTTTACAGAGATTCTCACAACAGTGGTGTCAAACAAGAAATCTGAGGAGCCCTAAACTGATCAACAATGGAGGAAGTTTGTTGTTGTTTTTTTTAAACGTCTTCCATTGTTAAGAGTTAAATAAATAAAAAAATCACTCACCTGTGGAACCAGGGATAAGGTGTCACAAGTAAATCTGGAAATCCTCGTCTTACAAGTCTGACAACCAGTATGTCCTCAGTACTGATCAACATTTAGAGCATCTTTTTTTATAACCCCTGTGTATTTATTTCAGGATGGCTGAACCTCGCTTTAACAACCCCTATTTTTGGCCTCCCCCTCCTGCTATGCCTGGCCAGGTGAGTGACTGTGGTATTCGCACTTGTTTCCGCACACCTTAACACCAGACCATGAATGATAGTAATTTTTATTCTTTGAAAATATTTGTTTTTTCTAAAAAGAAATACTTTAAAAAAAAATGATTCAAACAAATGCAGTACTGTGCTAAAGTTTATTTTGCTTCCAAGGACCCAGACTTCTTGTAATTTTTTGAAGTGCTCTTGAGCAGTAGTTCTCCAGGCTTTCTGAAGGTCTTTCAGTTTTTCTTTGAACATTGGCTGCTTTTTCACTCATTTTCAGTCCAGTCCTCGTACCTGACCATTTTCAGAGGAACTTTTTTTTTTTTGTTGTTGTTTTTGTTTTTTTTAGGCCACTTAACACTGACCTATGAATCATTCAAGCATAAAAAAGGCACCCAACACAAGGGATGAACCAGCATTGTGTTTACACATAATAGACAACTTAGCAAAGAACCAATTTTAAATTGTATCTTTAGGCATTTTGTTACTAGCAGCCTGTTGCAAAAACACATAATTTGTTCCCATTTCTTTAGTTGAATCTGTGAAAAATGCCAAAGATATCACAGTTTGAAAGGCATAAAATAGTATTTTTGCACTAACAATGTGATTCCCAAAGAGCTATTAGCTGAAAACTTGGCATATCTCAGCATGGTGTGCAGTGTGTTCTTAAAAAAAAACTGAGGAAACTGGAAAAGTGGAGGACAAAAGAAGAAGCGACAGACCTAACAACCTATCTGCAGCAGATGAAAAGTATCTGAAAGTCATGTCCTTAAGAAATAGGAAAAAATCCAGTAAAGATCTGACACAGGACCTGAGAGATGCATCTGGCCCTTCAGTTGATCCATCTACTGTTCACTGAGGCCCCATCAGAAATGGTCTCAGTGGAAGGGTGGCTGTCAAGAAGCCATTCTTAAGGAAGGGAAACGGGTAGAAATGGCTGAGGTATGCCAGATTACACAAGAACTGGACTGAAAATCAGTGGCAACAAATTTCAAATTTTTGGTTCAAATCACCATTATGTACAGAGGAGGTCAGGAGAGAGGTACAACAGTGAGTGTCTACAGCCATCTGTAAAACATGGTGGAGGCTCTGTCATGGCACTGCATTTCACCCTGTGGTGTTGGGGATCTTGTCAAAATTGATGGAATTATGAATGCAGAAAAGTACAGTCAGATTTTGTAATACCATCTGGAAAGCGTCTGATTGGCTTCATTTTTCAGCATGACAATGATCACAAACACACTGCCAATGTAAAAAAAGTAAAAGTATACCTGGATAGAAAAACACACAATGAAACACTATCATTCGTGGACTGGTCTCCCCAGAGCCCGAACCTCAACATTATTGAAGCAGTGTGGGATAATCTTGACAGAGAATGGAACAAAAGGCAGCCAACATCCAAAGAAGAGCTTCGGAAAAGAAACAGACCAATTTATAAAAATGTACAAATCAGTGTGTCTTGTAGCATACAGTTACATTAAGAACTGTGATGTGTAAATCAGACTTCTCATATTTGTTTTAGGGTGATCGAGGATTTGAAGGTCCAAAGGGAAATCGTGGGCTTCCTGGTATTGGGATCAAAGGTGACAAGGTGATTTCAACTGTAATTTACTTTGGAATTCCTCATCAGTGTCTCAGTGTACAGATCTACATCTCTTTAATCACTGCATTTCTCGTATACTTTTCTTCTCAGGGCAATTATGGGCCACCAGGAATTCAAGGTCCAGTTGGTGCTCCTGGTATAGGACTTCAGGGAGAAAAGGTAAGCATGTCAAACATGTGGCCCGGGGCCCAGAACCAGCCCATCAAAGGGTCTTATTTGGGCCACTTGATGGTTTTGCAAAGTGTTACAACTGGAGAGAAGTCATCAGTTAATCCTGTTTTTCAGCTAATCCTTCAGTGATTATGCCAGCAGTGGAATTGATTGAAAAGTTAGAAGTATTTAAAGATTTACGAAAGCTGTTTGAATCATAAAGATGAAAAAAAATATCGCTGTTGTCAAAACTCTCGATGTGAAGGGTTTTCCACTGTAATCAGTAAACTATAATGTACATGTAAGGAATGTGCCGGAGTTACATTTACTTGTTTTCGTGGAGTTTTTCCTCCGACGCACCTGTCACTCATTCAGGTGTGCAGAGATTTTGATGTAGAAAGTATGAAATCACACTTATTTATCTCAATACATCTCATCTGTTGTGTTTCTGGTTTCTAATTTCAGCTTAAGTCTTGGCTCTGGCTCAGGTGAACATATTCAGAATGTACTTCTTTACACTTAAAGGGAAAAATTTGAAGAAGTATTTTTGTTTTAAAATACGTTATTACTCAGTGGTTTTAGTCATCTGACCCAGTTAATGCCAAATCAGACTGTATGTGGCCCCCCTGAACTAAGAGGAGTTTAACACCACTCTTTTAGAGGGAAAAATCACTTTCCTTCCTTAATCTTTTTTTTTTCTCAGGGAGATCAGGGCCCGGTTGGGCCTCCAGGACCCAGAGGAGCTCCAGGTGTTGGAATAACAGGACCAAAGGTAAGACAAGACATGCACCTAAATTGTTGCATATTTTATCAGATCAGATCTGAATCTGTCTTCCTCTTAATCAGAGGGTTAAGAGACTGCTGATAATGAGGATAGTTTTTTTTTTGGTTTTTTTTTTACTTCAGTTCAGATTTGTAACAGGGAAAATCAGACTCTCATTAAACTTACATATTACTGTACAGTATGCTCAAATTCAGATTTTGTGCTTTACATTTTTAAAATCTGATTTCCATATCAGTTTGCCTTTGATTTCCCCAGATTTCTCGGTGGATCTGACCGAGAAACTGAGGAACAGTCCCTGCTCATATGGTAGTGACAGGGTATGATGTGATGTGTGCTTGTTCTTTTTCACTCTAATAGGGAACATAATACACAAAATACACGTAATGTATATGTGATGATGCATCTATGATTTGTATACTGTCTAGATGCTGTTAATACTCACTGACAAACCCGAAGTATATTAATCTATGACACAAAACAGTATATAATATCCTTTATAGACGTGTTTTGGAGAAAAAGTCAGAGAGGCAAGGCTGAGATGGTTTAGACATGTGTGAAGAAGAGACAGTGGATATACTGGGCAAAGGATGTTGAAGTTGGAGCTGCCAGGCAGGAGGAAAAGAAGAAGGCCACAGGGAAGATTCATGGATATAGTGAAGGAGGACATGCAGAGGGTTGGTGTGACAGAGGAAGATGCTAGGGAGAGGGTGAGACAGATGATCCGCTGTGGCGACCCCTAAAGGGAGCAGCCAAAAGAAGACGATTTTTTATGGATGTGTTTGAGTAATGTTTGCTAAAATCGATGTTGTTTCAGGAAATTACTGAGGCTTAAATGATATCACATACATGTGGATGGTTTTAAAAGCCTCATAGCTTTAGTAGGAATACACAGGTTTGAGGCTGTGTCAAATAATGCAGGTTGTACCATTTAAGTTTCTTTTCAAATACAGACTACATGATTTTCAGTTGCTCCTTGTTATTTGTCATTTTCTAAATTATCTGAACACTGACTGTGTGGCTGTTACCTTTAGGGGGATCAGGGCTTCCCTGGTGAGCCTGGACTGCCAGGTGAAAGAGGTGTGGGAGAACCAGGGCCCAAAGTAAGTCCTCTATGCACTGCTGCACTCCTCACACATCACTGTGCGATATAGTTAGCTTTAAAGGAATAGCTTGACATTTTGAGAAATACCTGTATTCAGAGTGAGATTAAGAGAAACTGACAGAAAATCCACGTATAATACGATGTATTTTATTTAAAGCTCCCTAATTAAAGAAGACATGAGGGAGATATTCATCTTCTCATGTGCTGTTCATTTATATTGGATGTGAACTTTGGCTTTGTTACACCTTTCTTGTGTCTTCATAAATGATCAGTATCTTAAGGACATGGTCTTGTTTACACAACAGTAAATTACAATAAAGGAAGCTCAATTCCTTTGACGCTATTAAAGGGTTAAAAGTCAGAGAAACTTCTGTTGTAAGGTTCCTCTAGTGCAAAATGATTTTTCTGTTTCCACTGCAAGGAAAAGGCATCAGAAAATTCAGAAGTAAATTAGTCTTTCAAAAATGTGACTGTCTCTTTGAATTTCATCTTCTGCAAAAATAGACATCAAAGCCTGGGCTTCACTGTGGATCCATTACCTGAAAAGTATCTTGGGTTTCTCAGTCAAAGCAACAATTTTATTTTTAATTGGATAACAATGCTGTGGAAAACCTTTAAAACATATTTGTTTAACTGACAAATATCTCTTTTTTTCTCAGTCAAAGCAACATATTTTTTGTTTTGTTTTTTCAAAATTGCGTAAGAATGGTGTGGAAAACCAAAAGTCCTGAAATGGAAATGAAATGAAAAATAGTTTAGACTTTGGTGTGTTTGGTGGCGGGGGATTTGTGAAACACACAACTAGAGTGAGTTTGACACATGGGGTGATTTAAGTAATACATTTATTCTTTTGTTCAGTGTTTTTTTTTTTCATTCTCTTAGTTTCCACCCTTCTGGTGCTCTTGTGTGTCATTTTCCTCTCTCAGGGTGACCCCGGGGCTGAGGGGTTACCAGGTATACCCGGGCAGCCAGGAGAGGATGGAGCCCCGGGACCAAAGGTAATGAAGCTTATTGTCAGCCAGTTTTTGCTTTCTTTAATGTATTTTTAAATATATCTTACCAGTCTCTCCATCCTTGGTCTTCTTCACTGATCAGGGGGACCTTGGGTTACCAGGGCCCAGGGGACCTGATGGGGCTCCTGGTAAAGGCGCCCCTGGAGAGAAGGTAATAGTTGATGTCGTAGGGGAAAATATATATGTATAATATTTTATGTAAGTTTTTCAGATCTCCACATTGTGTTGTAGAGGTCATTATCTAAGTGCCCACCTACATTTTAATACAGAAGATTGTTTAGAGGTTTTCTCACATCATTTGGCAGGGAGACAGAGGGGACAGGGGGACCAGAGGCCAGCCAGGTGCAGTCGGTCCTGTGGGGCCAATGGGCCCTAAGGTATGTGTGTGCATAGAAGAAGCATTTTACATGAAAATGTCATAATAATTTTACAATGCTGGGTTACCACTACACCGTGGAGCCACTCATTTGACCTTAAAAATGTCAGTAAACACTAAAAATTGCTCATCAAAAGTTCCCTGAAACACAGGCAATGTCTTAAAATGTCTTGTTTTAACTGATCAACAACTGAAACTCAGACACAGAAGACAAAGAAACATTAAAATAGGCGAATGTGAGAAGCTACTAGTGAACCAGTTAATTCTTAAATTTCAAAAATACATTTTACAGTCAAAAGTTACACAAACTGCAGTTCCAGCCATCCATCCACCCATCTTCTTAACTGCATATCCAATTCAGGGTCACAGCGGGCTGAAGCCCAGCTGTCACAGGGCGAGAGGTGAGGTACACCCTGGACAGGTTACCAGCCCATCCAGGGCACAAGCAGCAGTTATAACCTTAATTATTTAGACCCTGCTTGGCCCTGTAAAAAGGGGAAAAGGAAAGGGAGGAAAGAACGATGTAAAAATATATTAGAAACTGAGAAAAATGTCAGATTTTCTGTTAAAGTGCAGCACTGTACACACCTGTATCCATCAGGCTCTAATAATAAAAACCTAGAATAAACGAAACAGCCCATGATTAGTTGTTATTTTACATTCATGGTATTAATTTTAAATGGCTTTATCTACTGCAATGTTTTCCAGGGGGAACCAGGAATTATGGGGCTACCGGGTCCAACCGGACCACCTGGCAGGGGTATAGCTGGTGCCAAGGTAAGTCAATGCTGCGTAATTAAAAGCTGCTGTAACTTTCAACGACAGCCATTTTTTTACTCCTCGGTTTTGTCAGGGAGAACCGGGTCCACGTGGTCCACCTGGAGCTGCGGGAGAGCCGGGAATTGGTTTATCTGGACCCAAGGTTAGTTCAGTTCAGGTTTACTCTTCAATTATCCTTTCCAGTTAAGTATTTAAGTATAAGTAAGTTTTGGTTTGTAGGGTGACGGAGGGCCACAGGGGCCCCCTGGGCCACCTGGATTAAAAGGAGAAGGTTTCCCCGGCCCTCCAGTGAGTATCAAACCAGATCACAGCCTCCTTTATTGCGATACAGCTCCAAGTAATCACACTCAGGTCTCTGTGTCATTTTTTAACAATATTTCTTAGGGACTTCCTGGGCCTCCCGGCCTGATGGGAGAGACCGGACCAGACGGCATCGGTTTACCTGGACCAAAGGTAAGGTTTGTCAGAAAAAAATCCTCACTGAAACAGAGATATTTTTATGTCTGTGGAGAAGCTGTCTTCACTTCTTCAGGAGATTTTGAAAACGAAAAACCTTTTTTTTCCCAATAAAGAAACTTGCCCTTTCTTGTTTGATAAAGAACCACAAATAAAGATTTGTTCTGACTAACTTATTTTCATCTTGTTGCTGTGTTGACTGTGGTTTTAAACAGTTTTGTTCGTGTCACTGATGCTTACCTTCTTAAGTTATTGAGCTTTTTCCTTTTCATTTTTAACAAATATCTATAAATATTTAATAACTTACTTTTAGGGAGAAAGAGGCTTGCCTGGGCCTCCTGGACCTGCTGGGCCACCAGGAATCGGGTTACCTGGTTCAAAGGTAATCAGATGTGTAGAAAACAGTGGATTTTGTCTTATTTTTGTCGTATCGAGAGGTATAAAGTTTTCTTTTCCTGCAGGGTTCAGTTGGCCAAATGGGACCACCTGGTCCACAGGGGTTACCCGGAGAGGGGATACAAGGACAAAAGGTACCACTGCCACCTGTCAGTTGCATTTATTCACTTATATCAGTGGACAGCAGGATCTAGATAGTTGAATTATGCTGTTTATGAATGTTTAATTAATAATTAATTTAATTAATAATCATGAACAGTGTTCTAAAAATGCTCAATTAGGGAAACCATCGTGAATAAATGTGCCTAGAATTATTTTAAAATAAATATGGTAAAAGATGATAATCCTTTTTGTCTGTAGTTTGCTGCTGCAAATACAAAAAAAGAACACAATGGTAGTACAGTGAGGAAACAAGTGCTGTTTTTCCTCATGAGTCTTGCAAAATAAAAATTGTTTTTCCTACAAGTTTGGTTGGATTTTAGCTAAACTGGATGAATGCGTCCTGCAGCAAATTCCCTCTTTTTTTTGCGCTGGATGCCAGCAGCATAAGTAGCAGCAAGAGAAGCACAGAGCAGTGTTGCAATAAACTTAGAATTCACTATCTCAAGTAAGGTTAGCCATAGAGGTCTGGAACTTCACACAGGTTTGGATGACAAGATGAAGAAAATTTGTGGTGATTTTCAAAGTTTTTATGAAATGCATGTTGATTGTAGATGAGGGCAAAAAAGATTTTTTTTGAGCAACATTTGAACTGATTTCATTTTCTTTGTGTTTCAGCCACATGCTACACAAGCACATTTCCACAAACTAGAAGATGTTACCTTTCAAATGAGGTCTCATACAGTCATTTTCACCCTAGAGTTCTCCTGTGATACCCTTTTCTATTTGGATATGTCTTAGGGCAAAAATTCTATAGGAAATGGATCGATATTAACAGACTAACAAAATAAATGTAATCTTTTCTTGTTCAAAAAGGTTTTGCTGTTCAAATTCAAAGTCCAGTATATGGAGAGAAAAATCAATCTTGTCACGTGAGATATACATGTTATTATTTACATCTTGTTTTATAAGTTCTCCTTAACATGAACTGTGCTGTTTCCAGGGCGAGTCTGGATTTCAGGGGATGCCCGGCCCCAGAGGTCCTCCAGGCCAAGGTCTTCAGGGAGAGAAGGTAATGTAATGTTAGCAATGCGTGGGAAAATTATTATCCCAACTAAAGTCGACACTCAAACAAAAGTGAAAAATAATCTCTGCACTTAAAAACAATTCTGGGAATCATGAGATCAGTAAACTGCTTTGTTATCAGCTCAAATATACGAAAGCAACAAGAAATGCAAAAGATGATGCTGAGCGGAAAGATGTGATGTGATTGTGATTGGTATGTGCATGATGGGATGGGACAACCCTTGCTATAACGGCCTCATTTCGTCGTATATAGGCTGAAAAAAAACTGTTTCTTTCCTCCTGCAGGGTGACCGAGGGTTCAGAGGGGAGAAAGGCAAAAAGGGGGACAGAGGGGAACCTGGAGAGCTCGGCATCATCGGACCTGTGGTATTGGATTTTTTTTTTGCCAGACATATTTGTTTTTGTTCACTTGGCTGGAGAATGTCTTGATGATTTAAGAAGTCGTGCTGCAATTGGAGTTTAACTGAATGATTTAAGTCTTTTCCAGTAAATCCTACAGTGTCTTCCTAAATAATGACTTATTTCAAATGACAGGGCAGAGTAGGACAGAAGGGAGAACCTGGACTTACAGTAAGTATAAACACACACTTAAAATAGCACTAACCAACTGATTCTCTGATTTTCTGACCCTCCACACATCCAACCATAAAATTTCATATAGGGGGCACTATTTAAGATCCTTTAGTCTGTCTACAGTTGCAACCCACCTGCTGCCCAGCTCATTGTTTTTATACTGTGTCTAACTTAATGTCATGTCTGTTGTCAGGCTCTGTGCCCTGTGGGCACCGGGAAAAAGCTGGTGCTTTCTACTTATGTACATGAACGTATGAGGAAGTCCTAAAACAGAGCCAAATATTGACTACAGTGCATTTTTTCCTTTCATAAATTATTCAGCTAACATTCCCTGCATATTTTTTAACTAACTCTGTGCCCCCCCAGTTTGAGAATAAGTGTGAAAATTTACTGACTTTCTCTCATTTATATGATTTTGAACTCAAATAGTTTTTAATTCTTTTAATTTTACCAAATGTAAAGATATCACACTGAACTTTTTGGCAACTTTTTGACATTTTAAAGGGAACTTATGAAGCTCATTGGCCTCTACTAGAGTAGCTTTGCATGTTTCACAGTTATCTATCTTATATGGGGCCTTGGTGCAGTCCTCAGTTCATGCACTGTCTCAAACAAGCAGTAATAGTTCATCTCCCTTTAAAGCACTTTTCTCTGATTGGCTGCCCCTTACAAAGAGAAGATTTACACAGCAGGCGGGTGGGGCTTCTGTGCCTGAGATGACCATATTAAGGATTTTTTTCGCTCTGTGTTACATCATACAGATCCAAGTGTAGAAAAAAGGCATGAAACCCAGAGTATAGATCAGTCTGAAGCCTGAGCTTTTGGCTCACAGTAATTAGTTCTGAGCTTTGGCATGTTTAACATAAGCATCCACCACTGTAACAGTATATGTTTTAACAGAAGTTAAGGGAACACATAATGGGTCACTCAACTAATCAAATAAAATATGCTAATAGATTAACAAGACAGACATAAATATGTGTTGAACCGTCTCTAAAATATTGCACTCTCTTTCACAGAGGGATGAAATCATCAAAATAGTGAGATCCATCTGTAGTAAGTCACAAGAAGATCTGTGGTGCTGAAGTGTTTAAGTCGTAATTTTCCTTAAATCAATCAGTCTTTTAAATGTCAGTTTCCCCTTTGGTGATTATAAACTTTCTTGGTTTGTGTGTCCTTTTCTTCAGGTTGTGCGATGACATGCCGCCAAACACCCTTGGAGCTCGTCTTTGTGATCGACAGCTCAGAGAGTGTCGGCCCTGAAAACTTCAACATAATCAAAGACTTTGTGAACGCCCTGATTGACCGCGCCTCGATCAGCCGGGACGCCACGCGTGTTGGCATAGTCCTCTACAGCCACATCAACGTTATGGTGATCAGCCTCAGGCAGGAAGCCACACGCGATGAAATCAAATCTGCTGTGCGCTCCATGATCTATCTGGGCGAGGGCACGTTCACAGGCAGTGCCATCAAACAGGCCAACCAGGTGTTCACGGCGGCCCGGCCAGGTGTGAGGAAGGTGGCCATCATCATCACTGACGGGCAAGCAGACAAGAGGGACTTGGTCAGTCTGGAGAGCGCCGTGACAGAAGCCCAAAGAAGCAACATTGAGATGTTTGTGATTGGGGTGGTGAACAAAAGTGATCCTCTATATGAAGAGTTCAAGAAGGAGCTCAACCTCATGGCCTCTGACCCAGACAGCGACCACTTGTACCTGATCGATGAATTCACAGCACTTCCAGGTGACGATTTCATGATCCAGTGGGTCTGTGTGGATAGTTTTGACTGTTCTCTCCAATTTAACAAGAAGGTGTATGAAACAAACCAGGAGGTAAAAATCCAACGTTTTCATAAACAGTCCTGAGAACTTTAACAAAGAGGCTGTCAGTGAGTCAAAGAATGCAGCAAAGGGGGAAAAAACACATGATGCACGGGTCTTACAGGGACAGTTTTTAACCACTTGTGTTTCAGTGGTCAAAAACTGGCAGGAGATCATCCATAAGAGACGCAATGAAAATTCCTGTGTTACAGCAAGAAAACATTAAACACAACCAATAACAAAATAAGATAGAATCTAACGAAATAAAATAGCTAGTAAAAAAAAATATAAAAAATATACAAACAGATAATTATATAGAAGAAAAAAGTAAAATAAAGGGGCTCAGCAAAACACAATAACACTATCTGAAAAGCTGAGTGGCTCCGTAAAGTAAAATTGCTCAGTAAATCTATTGAACCATTTTACTTTAGCTAACAGAAAACCTGCTCCTAACTGCTTGTGAGATACAAAGTATGCTGATATGTTGATTAGTATTCAAAATATGTTTCAACCTTTCAGACCCTACTTGATAGTAACATAAGGAGTGCACACTTTGTGAAATACTCTCATCTGCTGACACTTGGTGGCACCGAAGAGCAAAGCTAGCTGGTTAGATATTGTGGCGTCATCTAGGACTCACTTTTTTTTTTTTTCCCCATCCATCCCTCATTTTTTGATGTAACAAACCAACACCAAGAAACTAAACAAATAAACAGAATGAATAAATTCACATAAGGAAAAAAAATTCATCAATTCAAAAACCACCCCAAAAAAGAAAAAACCAAGCAAGCAAAAAGCTTACAAGAAACTATTCTGATGGACTCATTCTAGGATCCAGATATTACACTTGTTTAAAAAGGGTCTTCAAACCTTTTCAAACCCTCCTTGTTGTCTTCAAATATGAATGTTATTCTTTCTAGTTATCCAGACTTTTATGAGTTACATTTTCCAAACGATGCTAACAGTTTTTTGGCATTTAAAAGACTGTTTGTTCAGCTAGGCGACATGCTTTTGGTTATAAAAGCAATTTCTAGAATATCTACTACCATGGTGCTCTTGAACAAGACTGCTCAAATCTGCAGCTGAACTTGAAAGTTAATACCATAGACCTGAAGATGGGAATTGTGCTGTATTTGTGCACTTTGGAAAAACTGTTGTGCTGTTAAAAACTGATTGGGACTGTGTATTCACTGGTCTGGTCGTCTGGTCTTTGCAGCTCTGGAAAGAAAGCTGTTGACTCATATCTGTGAAAACGGAGAGAGACGTTTGTTCAGCTCCGTCCCGAGCTCAAGACTTCCTCCAGGAATCCCAGAAGTCTCCAGTAACGCTCGAGAACCACCATACAGGACAGACACGGACACACCCACCTTCACGGGAGACTTCAGGAGAGTCCAGAAAATGGTGAGGAGAACAAAACTGTGTTGTTTTTACCTCTTTCTGGGGACTCAGGCTCTGTTTCAATATCCAAAGGGAACTAAAATCATCTTCAAAGTAGCTTTATTTATTCTTTCTTTTACAACTACTGGATGGTAATTGGTTGAGATATTCGTTGTACCCAGAGGACACATCCTCATGGCTTCAGTGACTTTTTCTCTAGCACCAACAGAAGGTCAAATTTTCCATTCATCCAGTAAAATATCAAAGCATTTACAAGATCAGTTGGCACAAAATTTCACCTGATGATTTTTATTTATTTTTTTTTACTATAAATGAATCTGCTGATTATTTTATTTGGTAACTGAAAAATAAAAAAGTCAGAAATGCAAGTCACCATTATTCTGGATTTCTTTTATTTTTTTGTCCTACCTGTGGTTCAGACTAGAGCTGAAATAAATAGTGTACTTATTCATTAGTCAATAACTAAAACAAAACAAAACAAAACATTGTTTTTCCTGTAATTTGCTGATTGAGCAATCAATTCAGTTACCATTCAAGCAAAAATACTGAAACAATGCTAAATACTGAGAGGATTTCCTTATCACCTTATTTATACTTTTAGAACAAAACTAGACATCAGTAGATATGAGAGGTCTACAACTAACAATATTTTAATCATCTAAAGAATCAGTTAAAATAATCTTCAGATTAATAGATAGTTAAGATAATTGTTACTTACAGCTCCAGTCTAAACTGTAAAAAAAATTTTTTTTCTGAAGTAAGTAACTACAAAACTCAAATAAATGAAGTGTAGTAAAAACTGCAGTATTTTAAGATAAGATAAAATAACATAATATATACTTATGGATTCCAGAGCTGGGAAATTCCTGTTACAAATTTAAGCTAAAATTTAAGTTAAACATAAACATAAGAAATGGCTTAGATAAGTAAAATGGTATATAGCTCAATAATATTAAATTTCAATACAACAAAACACATTTCTTAATGAGATAAAATCTAATGTGAAACAAAAAAAAAAGTACAATAAAGTAGACATAAATTTAAATAATACTATAATATATAACAAAGTACATATGAAATTCTAACACAATATATAACAAATATATAATTTACCTCTTAAATTCCAGAAACATACATGTAGAAAGCTAAATGAAAAGAAGCACCTCAAATTTGTACTTGAGTACAATAATTAACTAAATTTAACTGGGTTTGATCACCATGAAAAGTCAGTTATCAGATATTATTAACACATATGCATCACTTTGGAAAGACAATAATTTTCCTCTAAAACCAGCTACTCAAAGGTTTTGTCCAGTACTTTGGTGTATGACCAAATTTCCATCAACCGTGGGGGAATTTAGTAAAATTCAGCCAATGTCGGCATGTGTATAAACATGTTATCGTCTTCAGTGATGAAGTCCATTTTCTCAGACTTCATGCTTAAACTCAAAGCACCATAATGCTTAATACTTTCCCTTTTACAGAATTATTTTGAACTCATTCAAGATGCCCCAGAATATTTTGTTCTTTGAATATTTCTGTCAAAGAAAGAGCAGAGATTTTGTTCTTCACACTACCAACAAGGATTAAAATTATAAATATCTCATAAATGCTTGTGTTAAGTTTGGTTTCCTAGTTGCTACCAAAGCTGGAGGCCTTTAGTGTTGTTGCTGCTACAGATGATTGAAAAATATATAGGAAGCCCCAAGCCCTTGCATTAATGTTACCATGGAAAATATTTTGGTGTCTTCAGCATCTTTGAAGCTCTCTCCCAATTCTCACAGACTTCACTCAGTGACTATAACTAGCTCAGGCATCACCTCGTGACCTCTGTACCTCCCTACAGGAAATAAATAAAATAGATTTAATCCTTCTCTCCGCTGTTACAGCCTGGCCCTCCAGCTTCACATCCCGACAGTGAATCAACCTCTCCAAAGAGACCAAAGACAAACGGTAGGACCGCCTCAGAAACTCAGAGGCTTCCGTTCTTCGACAGGGAGCCCTTCAGGCCGGTAACAGAGTTCCTCCCACAGTTTGAGATGAACAACCCCACACATGACGTGGTGATGACAGGAGCCATCGGGCCAGCTGGTCCCACTCTGAAGACCCCACCTGAGGAGAAGATACAACCACTGCCAGCTCTACCAACTCCCCCACTGCTGTCCTCTGACCCTTACTCAGGTAACTGCTGAGAGTCTGCAGAAGAGACTGTAACATGGAGAAATTGACATGGCACCTAAAATTTTGGATAATACCTCTTCTGTGTATCTAAGTAATTTCACAAATTCTAATCAGATTTTTTTTTTTCTTGAAACCCTACCCTAACTGTTAGGTTTCTTACTGTCTTAGCAACATTTTGACTTCAATCTGTACAGTTGTGATTTTTTTTATTTTTTATGATGGACTATTTCTTGGTTGGGTGTTGTGACTTCCTGGAGTCTCATCATCACCGTGAGGTTGCCTGGAACCAGTAAAGACTCCGTGAAGGCTTATCTAACTCTCGGCAAAAAAGCGAATAAACTTATTTCAGGACATGTCAATCCAACAAACAAAGAGTAATAAGTTTATAGACATTCACATAGCCACTGTGACTTCACCCATTGATTAGTGAGGTACTGGTGAGGTCATTAGACTTGGAACTAGTGATCAAGGCCGTAAACCCATCAGGTAAATGTTTGCTAACGTCACAGATCAAGGGAGATGAAGGCCATTTTCTCAGACTTCTGTACAGCTGGACTTCTTTTTTGCACCTAGAGGAGCCGCCCCCTGCTGGCCATTAGAAAGAAAGCAGGTTTAAGAAACTCACATTCACTTCGCTTTTCAGAACCAAAAGTTACGTCCATCTTTTATACAGTCTGTAGCCATGAACAAGAATTGTCATATAATTTAAACCCGCATTTGGAACTTTATAAGCGTCACATCTTATTTTGAAAGACATTTTTAACTTGAATATACATGAACATCATGGTTTCTGCAGCAGTGATACAACTACCTGCTAACAGCTCCACTTTTCTTCATTCTTTTCTTCTCTTCTTTTCTTCAAACCTTCTTCATTTAGGTTTGTTACACATCTGGGAATTTGTCCTTTTAAGCTGTTTGAAAAAGGTCTGGCACTTTCAAATATAAACTTAAAATATTGAGATAGTATAGGGATAGGGATCATCCAATCACCAGGATGATGTTTTAGGAATCATCCTGGTGATTGGACATGTCTAAGCATGCCTGTAACTGCAACCATACTGACCAGCCCCAAATAGGACGCTGATTGATTCACACTGACTATGGTTTGGCTTTAGTTGCATGGCAATTATTTCATGATTGTGATCTCATAAATTTTGTGAGAATCCAACTGCCTTGTAGAGATAAAGAATGTTAGTCAATCCACCAGTTTCGCTTGGATTGGCATAAACCTTGGTACAAACATTCATGGTCATCAGAGGATGACTCAAAGTGACTTTAGTGATCCTCTTAATTTTATTCCTCTACCTGCACACTGAGATTCAGATTGGTGTTTTTTAGTGAAATGCCATAGAAACTGCTAGGTAGATCACCAAGAAATGGTGAATGCTAACAATTTTTACACCTTTTGATTATAGTGCCATTATCAGTTTAGATATTTTATTTGGTTCATGACCAAGAATCTGCAAAACTAGTTACTCTCCCCATCGGCCTTAGCTCTGCTTCAGAGCTTGGTGGTAATCAGGTGTTCCAGATTCCCCCATTTCTGATTTTAAAAAGAAGTTGTCATCCTCAGTTCATTGTAAATATAACAATTAGCACTTGTAGATGCATTCAGTTTTTAAGTTTCAAAAGATTGCCTTCTGCCCTCACAGGTCCACTGCCTGCCATCCTCAAACCCCCAAACAAAATAAGCATCCTCACAGAGCTGCCAGCACAGCTGGAGCCTCTTAGTCTTGTTAATGTTAACACTTTGTTTTATGTGGTCTCCAGCAGAGCGTTGCAACCAGATCCTGGATCCAGGACCATGTCGGGACTACGTGGTGAAGTGGTACTACGATCCCACAGCTAATTCCTGCGCTCAGTTCTGGTTCGGAGGCTGTTTGGGGAACAGCAACCAGTTTGAAACTGAGAAGAGATGCAGAGAAACTTGTGTCAAGGGCTGACATGCACATGCCTGTAGTCACAAACATACATGTTCAGAAACTTTCATGAAACATGTTGCTCTGACTTCATATGAGACTTTACCATAAAGTTCACTTCAGCTTCAGCGAGTTAGTACTCTTGTAGTTACTTTGACACGGATAGGTCAAATAAACAGAAAATGTTAGAAAGCATCATTAAACCAAAGTTTTAAGTTTTAAACTGCAGTAGGCTACTTATTATTAAACATGCTTTCTTTATGTTGGCCAGAGGGATTTTTTGTATTGTGTGAATCAAACAAAGGTAAGAGAGGAAATAATTTTCATGTCACTTTGGAGTTTTTCTGTTAAAATACCACTAACGTCTTTATTAAGAAAAAAGAATAACTCTTTTGTATAATGCAATGATTTTTCTTTGTTTTTTGTTTTTTTTTTTTACTTTTTATGTGTATGTTTTTTAAATTCTGTGTAATGTCATTTAAAAAAAGAAAAATAAATATGTACTTTTTATTCATGTGCATCCAAAGCAGCTGCCCTTATTGAATGCCCGGTGCTAAATAAATGTCCATGGTAAAGAAAATCCCCTTCAAAACTGCAATTAACCCTTTGCAAAAGGGTTTATTGCAATGTGCAAACCATTCATCAGCAGCAAGATTAAAAAGGCAAGATGAGACTTAACAAAACAAAAAGGCCAAAAAGCCAGACCAGCTCTGGAACAGCAATCCTGGAGAGGTGAAACTAAGATCAACCTGTACCAGAATGACAGGAAGATAAAATAACGGAGAAGGCTGGAAGACAATAAAATAACGTACGGGCACGCATGTCGTTTCCACTGGCACTGGGTCACTAGTTTTTACTGATGGCAGAAGCAGCTGGTGAATTCTGAATGCATACTGAGCGATGATTTCTGCTCATTTTCAAGTAAATAAAGATAAATTGAGTTTTAGAGGGTGCTTCACAGTACAGATAATGACCCAAAGCATACTGCAAAAGCAACCCTGGAAATTTTGAAGGTAAGCAAGTGGAATATTCTGCAGAGTCAACCAGCTGATCTAAACCCAATCGAGCACAAAACAAAACTAAAGGCAGAAAAACGCACAAACAAACAACTAGAGAGCAGCTGTAGTAAAGGCCTGGCAAAGCACCCAGGAAACCCCTTCATGGTGATGCATTTCTGACTTCCTTAAAGTGTTAAAAATAAGAAATGTAAATAAAATGCTTAACTGTTAATCCAATTATAGTTAAACCAGTGAAACTGACAATATTGCAATATTCTGGTCAACCATTTTAATTAAAGCTGAAAGTCTGAACTTTAATTGCACCAGTCATTTCATTTCAAATCTACTGTGGTGACACAGAAAGCCTAAATTATCAAAGCTGTGTCACCATCCAAACATTTGAGGACCAAACTGTACCCACCAATTAAAGAGCTTTATGAGAAGGAATCGTTAAGATACTAACTGCAACAGCAAATTAATCTGCTGATAAATTCCCAAATCTCATGAAACAAATCAGTTCAGCAGTAGAAAATAAACGAAAATAACAAAAAGCCAGCAAGAAGCAGATGTTCTGATGCTGAAGTTGAGAGATTTCACATCCCATAAGATGCACAATAGGAAGATGACTCACTGTGAAACACTTCCTTCAACCCAAAGTTTCAAATTGGGCATGATTACATGTAATTATGGAGGAGAGGCTGCTCTCAGAACAATGCATCTTCAGCTTGAGACAAAAAAAAAATCATATGGAGTGGCTATTTAGCTGTAAGGATTCTTCTTGTTGACTTTGGGGTAACGTCTCTAGAGAAATGTAAATGGCTGGTTGTGTTGGGCGAGCTTGGCAGGTATTATTTTGCATCAGCACTGCCGTCAGTGCCCCTTTATGCTAAAGTTAATGAAACAGGAGCAAAAGCAATGGAACCAGTAAACAAAAGCAGTGGAAAAGTAAAAAATTTAATTATTAAATTGATTGTACATTCATTCATTCAGGTCAAAATTTAAAAAGTAGAGATTTAAAGAGTGGGATCACTTGTAGAAGACCAGGAAAGAAGTCATGATGATGTATCCTGGCTGCTGAGCTGGATTTGGATCCCGACCGCTGAACAAGCCAAAGTAGACAACAGTGTTGGATTCAGATCCACTCATGTCCAGCTAATGGAGGACAGAAAGAGAGCCACATGCTGTATTAATAAAACCAATTTAATGAAATTAAGTGGGGTTCAGTCTCACCAGCAACAAGTCAGGATTTACACGATTAGCTCAGAAGTCTTTGGGGTCAATAACTCACTTCAGAATAATTAAGTGCTCCTTTATTCTAATGGCTTTAACTTCACTCAAGTGCTTCTCGTCAGCATGACTTCAGTGCGAGCTTCTTGTAAAACTACCAAAGGAGAGAAATCTTTAGAAAGTTCTGTGTAAGAAACACAGTGATGAATTCACGCTGGTAGACTTCACATTGTATCCTTCTTAAAGTGGACCTATTATGCTTTTCCTTACACTCTGTTTCAGGCAGTTTTTTCCTTCTCTTCAACCTGTATGGTGTTATAGCGAGAGGGGATATCCCTAATATGGTCATCTCAGCTCTGGCTGTGAGCACAAAAGCCACACCTACCTGCCCATCCTTCTGTTTGCAAGGGGCAGCCAATCAGAAGAAAGTTGGTTTAAAGGAATGGAGAAGAGAGCTAGAATGGTTTCAGACAGAGCGACTGCACTGAGGTCCAGTATAAGATAAATATGGATTATTTTGAAGCTACTCTGGAGGAGTCCAGTAATAATAACATGGAGCTGGAAATGAGCATAACAGATTATTCACCCTAGAGTGCAGCTCTACAACATCATTTTTAAAAAGAGATTTCTCCAGCTTTTAGGCAGCTTTGGTTTCTATTTCTGTTATTGTGGACTGGATTAAGAAAACAACTAAAGTTAACTTACAGAAACCCTATAATTTCACAGGTATGTAATGTAATGAAATTCAGTTTTTATTTCTTTTGTTTCATAAACTCAGTTTTTTTTTTCTTACTAGAGAGAAGCTGT
>VUQI01030595.1:28456-40423 GCA_015106735.1 Paratilapia polleni
AGTAAATATTCTTTATTTTTTGGCTTCTTTGTGGCCGAAAGACATTCAGTTCAGTCCTCTTAAACGGCTGCAAAGCATGGTATGTTACCAAGCAACTGGTTATTTTTATATCCAGCAGACTTGGAGCAACCTGGAGTCCAGGTTTTGTTCACCTAATATGTGCAAATCCTACACTCACTTATTTGCTCCTCTTGGATTTTTAGCTGCTAAATATTCCAACACCTGCTAGACTCTGCATCTGTTTGCTCATGATGGTTGAACAACACATTATGAAGGTTGAACCAAACAAAACAGAAAGCCAAAAAAATGAGTTAGATAACATCAAAATGCTCCATAGGAGATTATTCTCTGTGGGTTTGTCACCAAGAGCAACACAGCTTGTATTTCAATAATGCCCTGAATCTGTCAAAATATATAAGACAAAGTGCAGCTTTACATATCGGGAGTTTCATAAATATTCATAAGATGAAATGAGAAATTTCATGTCAAAGGACCAACCTGTTTGGTGATATCAACCCTCCAGGGATTCACCTGTAGCCCATCACACCAGCCTCCTCGCCCATACAGCCACGTGCCGTGTTCATTTGGTACAGCGCCCTCTTTGACCCGCATCGCACAGCCCAGAGCTGTTCCTGATGACATTAAAAAACATTTAATTTCCTGCACTGATTGGCATGTTTTTAAGACTTTACCCAGCAGCCAGATATACAGGTCTATTTATAGGTTAGGTCATCAGGAGAAAATTGAATGACAAAATCTAAAAAGTAATTTAAGAATAAAGCAAATACCAAATTTTGGTTTTGAGCATTTTAAACAGATCTTTATAGTTTCTTCTGACATTTGAATGGCTGGACAAAACATTTGGAAAACATCAAAATGAGTTTAAAAAACCCTTTATGGATATCTCTCTCTGTATTTTCTGACTTCATAATTGAAAATATTATTGAGAGATTACTTTAAATTGGAACACAGGCATGGGAATCAATATGTGCTCGAGTTTCTTGACAGAATATATTTTATGTACAATATTCCTGATTAAACTTAAGTTAATTGACACTTTTATTGCCCCACATAGTTACTGTTAATGGATTTATTCATTGCATCGGTTTTGAAAGAAAAACAAGGTTTTTTAGGTTTCTCTGAACCCTGACTGCAACAGAAGGACTCAGCCTTGATACGAGGTTTCACCAGGTGAGCCATTTGGCCACCCCACTTTAAAACTTAATTCTTGATCTTAGAAACAGAGGCTGAAAAAACTCTCTGACCTCAGGGTCCATTTGTTCTGCAGCTTTAGATGATGACTATAACTGTGTTGTGTTAAATATTAAGGACGTCACTCATTTGAACTCAACTTATTTGCCATATGAAGTCATTTTAGCACTCTACACTGATAACTATAACATCTAAAATCTTCATCAGCTGAAGAAGACCATGCAGATGATCAAAAGCAGAAGGTTAACTACCTGAAACAGGATTGAGAGGTAAGACTGTTTGTGAGGTACCCAAATTAAATGCTCCTCAAAAAGCATCTTTTCCTCACCTGCAGAATCAAATATGTGGGTGTTGTTGTAAACAGCGTTGATCAAGAAATGGTGGGAGGTGACACAAAATTCTCCGCAGCCGTTCTCATCACTGCCGTGTCCTGTGATGACGGCGTACAGCTCCACCTGAAAACAGACACGCAGCCAGTGTGACACTCAGAGGCAGGTGGGCAGAAAGGACAGGGCTGTAAATGCACAGACTGTATATAAAAGATGGACGTAGCCACCATGACGTCAGCCGCGAGTTCAATTTGTTTTCACCATCGGTGTCCTGGTGTCCCGAAGAACTGATGAACAGAGTACACTCATACATTAGCACTTAAGCATACTCGGCTTTATTGTACTTTTTTATTACAATTTACAAAATGATCATCGTGTTTAATACATTAAGACTTCAAACTAGAGACTAAAATCACAAACCTTTGAGAAAAATGTTTATTGAGGTCATAAATTCAGTGACCAATAGGATTATTTTCCTCTATACAGTCTGACTTCTTTTTGCAATCAGAGAAGTTGCCCCCTGGTGGCCATTACAAAGAATGGAGGTTTAAGGCACTGGCTTCACTTTTAAGACCCTGGAAGCTACGTCCATCTTTTATAAACAGCCTCTGATATTTGGTGGTTAACATCAGATCTGATACCTTTTTGGTGGATGCTGGGACAGGGAATTTGATTGGCTGGTACCTCTTGTTGTAGTTTTTGTCAAAGGTTCCCCCGCTGTACAGTGACATCACTTTAAAGGGACGAAGCCCCTCTACAAAGTTACCTGTGACAGAGGAAAAAAAAAAAAAAATCTGAAACAATATCTTAACAAACAGAAATAAAACAAATGTGAATAAAGATTAGAAAAGAAAAACAGTAACAATTTTCATTATTTTATTCTGGCAAAATATTGGTTTCTGACTCTGCATGACATTTAACTGAATGTGTTTGGTTTTCGAATACAACACCATGAGAGATTTGAGACCAGACACACTTTCATCTTTCACAGCCGTTTCGTTCTTATCCATTTTAACCAGTATATTTTCTGCTACTGACAATATTGTATAGTCTTGAAGCTGTTAATCCTTGTTTGTTTCCTGTTAGCTTCCTGCAGATTTACAAATGCTTATGTGGCTTTTTTTAAATGATTATTAGTGATATATTTTTACTTGTTATTGTCCATGTTTTAGCGTCATATGACATCTAAATGGTTTATCCTTAAATTTCAATTTTTAAATTTATGTCTTTCCTGAAATTACGTGAACACTTTTAAGGATATTTGAATCCCATATCCTGCTTTGTTTTGTTCCATTTGTTGAGCATTTGTATTGTTGCATTATCAGTTAGCTTACAGTGGGGAGAGCTCGAATATGAGTGTGATTTTCATTTTTGGGTGTTTTGAATTTGATGTTAAAAAAAACTATTTTTATTTAAACACTATAATGAATTTCACAGCACTGGATTCTGTTTATTTCTGTTTAAGTTTTTCTATCATTCTGTGAAAAATCACGATAGAAACCTGATTACTAAAAAATATTGTTTTCATTACTGCATTGTTTATACTTCATGAAATTTCAACCTGATTTAAATAACACTTTGTGGGTTATCTGCCTCTCCCTGCACTTTATAACATTTGTCAACCTTGCCATTTTTTCTTTGTGTGTATTTTTAAATCTGCAAGATAAAACTTAAACTCATGTAGAAATCCAAATATTATTTATTGTTAGAAAGCATATATCTTTTTATAAACTAAACTAGGAAATATTGGGAGATTTGGGGGTTAATTAGGTGTTTGAAGGACATTTATATGGTACTCCTGGGACATCAAAGTTTATTTTATTATGGGGAACACAACATGACAACAAATTAGAGCCCAACTGATATAGTATATTTAAGACCAATACCAATATTTGGTACGTGGCTGTAACATTTTTTAAAATGAAGATTTTTCTGCATTCATTTTGAAAAATATCTCCGTCCACATGAAAACGCAAAATACGATCTCAAGTGCTGTCAAGAGCATGCCAGAGCAACAGGTGGCGATATAATCCTAACCATTTAGTTGGCCAACCAAAAGCCTTCAAACAATAACACGACACACAATTTGGCCTTAAAAAAAGGAGATAAAGGCACACACCTTTGCCACTGCAACACAAAATCTGTTTTTAAAAATCTCCACCCTGGAAGGAGTTTTTCACAACCTCCGTTTTCAGTCATCTAAAACACGCTTTACGTGTGGACAAAAGGCCAAAACACACAGAAAAAGCTACATTTACCAAATACAAATACCAAATATCAAAATGCGTGTATGTGTGGACAGGGCCTGAGACACATGAAACATAAACAGATTTCCCAAACATTTGTTATGCTTTGTGTTTGTTATGTTATTTGTGAGTCCTTAATCAGATAATATGACAAAGAAGTGTAAAAATAATCTTGCTTTATTGTCACAATAAGTTGCGGACTACTCTTTTACGCTCTGCCCGACTCTGCTGGGATCAGCTGGTTGTTGTGTTTGTGGTGTTCCAAACACTTGTTGCCAACAGGGAAGTTGCAGAGTACCCTCTGGTGGACAAACTATGCAACGTCAACACTCATAACACAGTCGAAGGGTGTTTCGCCTGTTGCTTTTTTACTTTTTTGATTTTCATTTATCGACTGCTATAAATATACCAATATATATTGTACAGATATATCAACAAATGGCTAATATCAGCCAATAATCCCTGCCAATATATCGGGCAGGCTCTAGAACATAGCTGTAGGGCAAATATATACTATGTAATCTATCTGTACAACAAGAAATTAGGATACAATAAATGCTACAGTGTTGAGACATCTGCTTTTGCAATACCAACCAAAAAAAATACCTAGAGTATTCCAAACTGATACCAACAGACAAAGAAATAAGCAACCTGTCATATTCACGAGGACCCCAGGAGTCTCCTCAGAAAACTGGATAGATTACCGTATAATATGGGCACCTTATGAACTGGTTGGTGAGTGTCAAATTGTGCTTCTGCTCACTAGACACAATCATGACATGTTTGGAAAGTGTAACAAGTTTCCTGCTGCAGTCTGATTGTACCGTCTAAGTTATTTACCTGTCTGATTGGTGACACTGAACCTCAGGTTGAGTGAAACAATCCAAGGCATCGCCCAAGGCACAGTCTTCATAGTGAAGGTGCATTTATTGCTGTCCAGCAGGGGGATCAGAGGGGACACATCTATCAGCCAGCGCCCGATACCTCTGGGGGGGGGGGGCAATCGTATTATACAAATAAACTAAAGCAACAGGGGAATAATTACACATTCTAAATAGACAAAGCATTTGCACTTACATCCAGGCAACATGGCTGAAAGAAATATCAGCATTTTAATAAGAATATTTTGGAGGTCAAAACAGCGCACTCTGCTACAGATTCATATCATACTGAAAAAAACTGTTTATTAAATGTTTATATTCAAAGAAAGAATTTATGTATGTCCTCCTTACATGGATTTTTTCCATTTACTGGGAAGTAACCCACCTGAGAATGCATGTTAGGAATTGTTGCACAGTGAGGTAAGTGTAACGACTTACTTTCTATAGGGAACAGACCAACTAAAGTGTTTTTCAGTAATGACCACACCACTGATTATTAAGAATGGTCATACTTATGATGACCAATCCCTATAGAATTTGTGCCATCAGAATGCTTCACATTCACCTCTTACCTGCGGAAGGCAGTGATCCACCGGCCCATTTCCATGTTGCAGTATGGACTCGTGTGATTGCAGCAGACAAACAGCTGCACCGTGTGATCCCACTGAGCGCACGACGAGTCTCTCCTGCCGGGACACAACAGCGAAGCGTCAAGCTCCAGTGTGTCAAAGTCCAACAAGTCTGCAGAAAGCACACACAAAAAACACAAAACAAAGCACTTTTTTGGTGTTCTTTTTGAGCTGCAAACTTTTCCATCTCTTCTTCCAGCAGGTCAGTTTTGCCACTGCCCTGCATCATTGCATGCAGTTCAAACCCCTCCACCACCCCAACATCCATCTGTAGCCTCCGGGAGGATATTTACACTTGACTCCCCAGTTTCTATGTGTATCATATTTGCGGGGAGTGATGAACCTGAAGCCAATACGTCAAACCAACTGCTGTAAAACCTGGACAAAGTTTAAACAGGACCCATAATTCTCATTTCCAACTCTATAGGTTTATTCTGTGGTGACCCCTTGTGAAGAAGGGAGAAGCTGAAAGAAACATGTTTTATTCTAGGACTCCACTAGAGTAAAGTAGCTTTCCATGGTTCACAATTTAAAAAAATCTGACTCTCTAAGCAACTCCTCAGTTCATCCTCTGATCTGAAAAATTGCTGTTTTAGCTCCTGTTTTTTTAAGGCCCCCCCTTCCCTAGAAGCCCACGTTTTTTTCCTGATTGGCCAACTTTCATAAGCCTGTCGAGGAGCAACACACAGTGCCTGTGAGCTGTGCTGCCTTCACATGATCAGTATAAAGGTTATGTTTTCAGCTCCATGAAGTTACTTTTATAAAGAATTATTATTTGAAACACATTAAGATGAACATCTAACATAGGATTAGGGTGTAAGTATAGTATGATGGAAAGGCATAATAGGATTCCTTTTCTTTTAATTTAACATTTATCTGAGATTTCTTTTCTCACACACAAACCTAATTAAAGGACAATGCATGTACATATAAAATCAGTCCATTCCAGCAGCATTATGTGACTCGCTTATCTATCATGACATAGCACCTGATAAAGTTAACAGATAGTGTTGATGAAGTTACCTAAAGGCAGGTCGACCGTGGCCACCGCTCCTTTGTCACCCTGCATTTGGACTTTGTCAAAGACAGAAACAACTTTTGCAGGATTCTGGAGTTTGGTCTGCAGATCAGCATAGAAATCAAACCTGGAGACGAAGCCAAAGTAACTGATCAGTGACAAAAAAAAACAACTCCAAAACACATGTAAAGTGTTACAGTGCATCTATGGCGAGGCTGTGCTTGCAATTATGAAACATCACAATTCATAATGTGAAATATTTATTTCGATTTGGTCAAATACAGTATGTCCATTTTTCATTTTGTAAAATACGAGAAAAAATAAAGAATTAAAGACTTGAAAGAATCATGTGATGCAAGATTTATTGAGGGATTTGGGGGTGGGTTGGGGGTGTTTAAACAAGAAATTTAAAGTATGATTTAAGATGCAGTAATAAAAAAAAAATGGTTGTATAATCTGATGTCTCAGATTATATTATGAGACATTTAGATACTCCTGGAGTTTCACTCACTACTTTCACATGTGAGAAACTCACCAACATGTCAAGTACTCATAAAAATACCATCTCATAAGCAATACGAGGTCATCTTTCAGAGGGTTACAGGTAGGCTGGAGACCTGTACCCTGGACAGGTCACCAATCAATCACATAATCAAAGAAAAACATTTAAACAGCACAGTTTATTTATGCAAAATAGTCACTTAGAGCCAGTGCAGTCAGAACTGGAAGGAAACTGCAACTGTGCCAACTTACAGTTTTAAAGAAAGTGATCCAGAAACTGCAACAAAATTTAAAAGGTGGGGTCTTTGTTACATATTTTCTCTTGAAAAAAAAAAAACATACTGAAACCATAATTCGACTTTGCTTCTTTCTGGGGATAGTAATAAAAAAATAAAATTATTTAGGGGCCTTAAACCTGCCTTTCATCTAATGGGCAGCAGGGGGCGCCTCTGATTGTGTAGAAGTCTATGAGAAAACAGCCCACCTTACCTATGACCTCAGAAACAACAACTGAGTATGCCCAAGACCAGGCCTACCATGTGATTAATAAGTCGCTCCTGTTTGAGCCTGCAGCGTCTTTGTTCTCAATCAGATTCACGCCTCGCTCATCACATCACATCCACATCAACAATTTATAAAAGTGCACCTGTGCAATCTAATGAAACCCAGGAATATAGCATTAAGTGTTACTTTCTTCTTAGATAGATAATAAACTGGAATCTTCCAGTTGCAGTAAACTCATCTATCTTCTTACCACTGGGCCTGCCAGTTGATGAAGCTGAACGTCGGGTAGAGGAACCAGCCCATCTCAGCCAGCACCCCCTGTTGGTCAATACCGATGAAGAAGTTTGGGGACGGGGTGTTCTGGAAGGACACATTCACCAGCTTTCCAAAGCTGCAAAAGAAGTTCAGGTATCAAAATAAGAATCATTACTGTAACCTTTTAAAAGAACAGTCAGTCTTTGTACAAGGACGTGGAGCATCAACATCCAGAGGCTTTTAATCCTGCAGGTGAGCCGATCTTACCGAAGTGCCTGAGCAACCAAAGGCTCCTGATGCACCATGGCAGCTGGGATGCTGAGCAGCGAGAAACACTCTTCCCCGACGCAGTTCATATCCTGGAGTGGATTACCAGGGAGGGAATAGACGAGGACACCGGAGGCATTGGATTTGGCCATGCTCTGAACCTGAAGGAAAACAATTCAGAGGGAGTGAAACTAAGTCACAGCAACTTAACATTGACAGTGAATATGTTTATGTTTATACTATAATTTTCGCATTCCTAGTTTAGTCTATAAAATGCAGGGAAAGGGTGAGAAATGCAGAATTTCTTTCTGCATTTTTTTCATGATACAAAAACAGAGAAACTACAAATCCTCACACCAGCCTGTCTGTCCTTTAACTTGAAATGTTTTGTCGCATCTCAAAGGGAAGAGTGATTACTAGGCTCAGAACTATGACCCGGTTTCTTAAAATTTACTATACGTACTGTCACACTTTCATACATGCTTTGAAAAAGCAAAAAAAATGCCTTGATGATCCTTTTCTTAGATAAACTTACCTACATTGGCTGCATGTAGGTAAACACTAGATTTAAGCAAAAGAGGGATTGGATTTGCTGAAATGCAAACCCAAAACTATCAGTGATAGACAGTGATTTAGCTTTTTATTATCTTGTTGATATTGTTTCTTCATTCAGTCAGACTGCAAACAATGACTGCTGCACAGTCCGGATATCCATCAGCTACAGAAACCCCAAAATACTGGCCATCACCAGCTAATAGGTCCCACATGGTTTAATTAATACTGATCAAATAAAAATAAAGATTTCACTGATTTCAGCTTCTCAAATGTGAAGATTTGTGGTTTCCATTTTAAATCAAATAAACTCATCATTGTTTGGGAGATTAGGAAAATTAAAAGCATTACTTCAGGAGGTGTGGACGTGTGACAGTCTTTTTATATTTTCTGAATTTTTTTTTTTTTAGATGTACCCATCAAACAATTAACCAAAACTTATTGATGAGAAAAATCCTCAAGCTGCAGGCATAAAAATATATTTATAATTGTCCGTCTATCCAGCATCAATGAGACGGATGTGCCAAAGGCTAATATTCATACACTGTCCATGTTTTCCACGTTCTGAAAACTGTTATTTTAATGGAGGTTAACTGACGGTATGTGTTCAAGCTTTAAATGTCAAGAAAAATCGAATGCCTTTAAAAAGTCCAGATCCTCCTGGTTCGATTTAATTTCACTGAACTTTAAGAACATTATCACAGACACGAAAATATTCATTAAATTTGACATTAATGAACCTTGGTGAAGAAAGAACAGTTGCCCTCAGACACCCAGGCCAGAGCACCCGCCACCGAGGGGGAGGGCTCACACCCGTCTCCTGCATCAATCAGTGGATAGGACTTTGGGCCCCAGCGTGCCATGAGCCAATCATACCTGGCATCTAGTCTTTTGACAATCACAGGCATCTTCCACTCTGCAGGGAGGAAAATAACAAAAAAAACAAAAACTGACAATTACGAATAAAATCTGGTCCTTAACTTGCCTCTGCTGCCTTGTGATTATTACTGACTTTACTAATAAACAGCCTGAATGAGAAGCCTCTAACACTCTAAACATCAGGCACATCAAGTGAAAAATCAGTTGCAGAATCTGATGTCCATGAGGAGTCTTACCCTCAGAGGTGAAAACAGCCTGGGAAAGACCACAGTTGATTCCCATGCAGCCCCAGTAGTAAAGCACTCTGGGAATCCAGTTACCCAGAACGAAGACTGGCACCGGAGAGAAGTGCAGCCTGGACAGAACCTCCTTTTTACTGCAGAAAAGTAGATGAGACACAAGAGCAGAGATGGACATGTTTACCTGAAGAGAACATATTCTCATGATTGCCAACTAAGTGTTTTTATTCTTGGACTCTACTGGAGTAGCTTTGCATGATTCACAGTTCAAAATAATCCATATTTATCTCATACAGGGCCTTTCTGCTGCCCCTCAGTTCATCCACTGAAACAGGCTGTTTTAACTCCGACAAGTCAAATGTCTTCTGATTGGCTGCACCTCACAAACAGAAGGTTTGAACAACAGGTGGGTGGGGCTTCTGTATCTTAGGTGACCATATTAGGGATATCCCCTATGACTATCCCCTATGATAATAAAACATTGAGATTTAACTGAAAACACATAACATAACAAGTTCCAGCAGATTGGGTAGGCTGGGTACTTTCTACTTGTGTTGCACTTCCTCATTTTTCACTGTCGTTTCCTTGTTTGGTACAGTATGTTGTCACTATTCTTAAAACGGTTCCTGTTTCATGTCACTGGTTATTTTGCAGCTTAGGGGGAATTAATGCTCCTGAAAATTTGGAAACAAGTGATCAGGCTCCACTGTTGGTTCAAAAACTTAGCTCATCATCCGAGCACAGGTTTCAGTTAAATGACTCCCCCATTGAAGTCCATTAAAGTGCTAAAATTACCCTGGTAACCCCCACTGGTGGAAACTAACTAAATGTTATTGTTCTTTATATTTCTATTTCATTATATTTTGGAAGGAAATGTATAATATTTGTTTCACTATATATACACATCAAAAAGTTAGTTTCTAGTTACTCTACAGATTTAAATTTTATATTACAAGAACAAAATATACTTATGAATAACAATGCATTGCATAGTAAACCAGTGGGTCTCTAAGCTTTTTGGTTTTTGAACCCTAACAGAAAACAAGTCACATTTCAGAGTTTCAGAGACACATTTTTACATCTAAAGGTCTCAGATTGTCTTTAAATAACACCAGTACTTCAAAGAGGCACAAAACTAAGTACACTCTTACTGCTCCCATAGGAATTAAGAGGGTACATAGCAGCCAGGTGCTGCTAATCAAATGCACTTGATTAACTGATCAACTTCAAGTGTGAGCACCTCTATAAAAGTAGAGGTTTTAGCAGTTTGCTGGTCTGGAGCATTCAGGTGTGTGTTAACACAATGCTACAATCTTCCCAGGAGTGGAAGCCCAGCAAATTACTCACCCCAAGGTCAGACCATGCAATGCTCAGAGAAACTGCAAAAAACCCAAAAGCTACATCTCAAACTCTACAGGCCTCAGTTAGCATGTTAAAGTTCATGACAGTACAATTAGAAACAGACTGAACAAGTTCAGCTTGTTTGGCAGGATTGCCAAGAGGAAGCTTCTTCTCTCTCAAAAGAACATGGCAGCACAGCTTAGGTTTGTAAAGTTGCATCTGAACAAACCACAAGACTTCTGGAACAATGTCCTTTGGACAGAGGAGACCAAAGTGGAGATGTTTGGAGAAAAGCAAACACAGCATATCGGCACAAACATCTCAAGCACGGTGATGATTTGGACTTGTTCTGCAGCCACAGGACCTGGGCACCTTGCAGTCACTGAGTCGACCATGAACGCCTCTGTATACCAAAGTATTCTAGAGGCCATCTGTCTGACAGCTAAAGCTTGACCTAAACTGGGTCATGCAACAAGACAACGAACCCAAGAACACCAGCAAATCTACAACAGAATGACTGAAAAAGAAAAGAATCGAGGTGGTCCAGTCAAAGTCCAGACCTCAACCTGATTGAAATGTCTCTGTCCCATTCCCTATCCACCCGATGCTTTTGTTGGATTGCATGTTATTCATGTAGTGTTGTGATAGTATGTAAAGGTATGTATGTATTTTACTGCAGAGGTTAGAACATACCTTGGGTATCAAAGGAATTGCATTACAGTGGTTTAAATCATATTTATCAAATAGACTCCAATTTGTTCATGTAAATGGGGAGTCTTCTTCACACTCTAAAGTTAATTATGGAGTTCCTCAGGGTTCTGTGCTGGGACCAATTCTATTTACATTATACATGCTTCCCTTAGGCAGTATTATTAGAAAACACAGCATACATTTTCATTGCTATGCAGATGATACCCAGCTGTACTTATCCATGAAGCCAGATGACACACACCAATTACCTAAACTACAGGCATGTCTTAAAGATATAAAGGCCTGGATGACCTCTAATTTCCTACTTCTAAATTCAGATAAAACTGAGGTTATTGTACTTGGCCCTAAAAATCTTAGAAATATGACATCTAACCAGATACTTACTCTGGATGGCATTACTTTT
>VUQI01030596.1:6515-16808 GCA_015106735.1 Paratilapia polleni
CTCTGTTATCTGTCACATGGTGCAAAAACCAAACTGCAACTGCTGTCCTTCCTGGACCCTGACATGACCTCATCTATAGTGTTTAAGCACACACTCTGAAAAGTTAAAGGACCAAGAGGAGCGTTTGTCAGTGTCAGAGAGCCTTTTTTGATAATTCCCAACACTAAGGTGTCCAAATTATGTACAGCTCTGAAAAGATTTAACTCTATGTGCTGCTTATGGTGACCATTTAGATATCACTAGGACACCATAAACCGTGTAGCTGGTAAGCTTTGGTCTTGGTAGTGAAGACAGTTGGATATGACTTATGAGGAACCCTGAAGTGCTTGGATCCTCATTTTTTGAAGTGTTGATCTTACTGATTGACAAAACTAAGCTGTTAACCCTGAAAAGATCAATCACATCACATGGCACATGATTTAGCAAACAGGTGAAAAGGTGAAGGGAGCAGAGTTTAGACACCCTCAAAAGCTCTGCTGTCACCTGACTACAACGTTGAGAGTTCGAAAAGCAAGACGAAGGGCCGCTGCAGGTAAGCTTGGATTGCATAAATTAATGAAATAATTTACAAATATGTACACTGAAACAACTGAGAGAACTCTCACATCTAAAATGTTACATAAAAAGACCAAAAGGAATTAAAGCACATGTGTTTTGGACTTACCTGAACATTATATTATGACATCAATCGTAACACTAACTCATAGTTTGTGAGTGTAAAGAGGTGATTCTGAACAGTGAATGCATCTTAATTTAACTGCTTGTTTCCACATGTGGTATCTCAGTGATACCGGTATGAAGGTAATCAGCACTACAAAATTGCAGTGCTGAAAGCACTACAACACGGAGAACCAAAGCTTACAACTTATCACTTATATATCTATTGTATATTTAGTAACCTTACTCTGGGTATAAAGTATAGGCTGTTTTGCGCATCAAATAATTTTTATTTCGTTTTGGTGTAAAAATGAATGACTGATGTATGAATGAAAATAATATTTTAGGATAATTATGGAAATGTTTTTGTCAGTCAGTTAAATCTCCAGCTGCTTACTGTATTGTCCTTTGCTCCCTGAAATAACAGGGCAGTAGACCCCCAACCTTTTACAAAACAGAGCTTTAGTTACTCACTAACGTACAGTCTCACTTATCAAACATCCACCTGAGGACACCTATCAACACCAGTAGTTTGCTTACATCAACTATTTCCCCCTGCCTTCCTCTTCCTACTGACCTGTCATCAGGTGATTCCTCTCACCTCCTCCTCCACTACCTCCCCCAACTCCATTTCCCAGCAGACAGTCCTTATCTGACCTCTGACCTGTGATGAGCAGAGATAGAGGAGACAGTCCACACTCTCTCACTTTAAAAACAACAAATCACCTCTTAGTAACTGTGGAGCTTCAGGTGATAGCTCACTCAGTGTGTTCATGGTTATGGTAGAGTGTTAGCTTACAGTTAGTGGTTCTTTTTAAATAGATATTGTGAGTTCAGTAATGAAAAAAAAAAGTCAAGTGGTCAAGTACTGTAGTGAGTGTTTCCTTGGACATTGTTGCTAGTAACTTCCACAAGCTCCTACGTTTTAAAAACATCAGCATTAGAACTGGACTAGTCTCTGCTCCTTTGGTGGCAAACCCACCTTTGATCTTTATGTCACATCAAGTCAAAACAGGAAGAGACTGTGTGGAAATGTCATAAAACACTACTTATTCACCTAGTCAGAGAATTAACCTGAGGGAACTTACATTCTTCAAATAAACATTAAAAATAAGCAAATTAACACTGGAAGCAAATAAAATAACCTCAACGTGCTTGAAATTTTTCACTTTGGTTAGCAGAAAATAAGATTTTATGAGTCATTACAAGACTAAATGACTTGCTGAGGATATTTTTCTGTGGCAGTGTTTCCTAACCAGAGAGGCGCAATGGGTGTGTGTCTCCACGTCGGTGTGTGTGTGACGGGTATATTTTGTTATGCTCTGACCTGACTGAGCTCTTAGTGTTAAGCAAGAGGCTGAAAGGGTGGAGAGAAAAAGAGAGATCGAGGTAGTAACATAGAGTTTGTGTACGTGTGTGTGTGTGTGTGTGTGTGTGATCCTCTGTAATTTGTCCAGGCCTTACACTGAGCCTGTAATTACCCCCCTGGCATGCACACTCACACACACAAACACACGCACACTTTGAGCACGACCACAGGATGTGTCTCACGATAGCCCACGTGAAAGAGATAAGTGCAAAACAAAGATATCACGCACTGCAGCAAAAGTGAGAAAAACATACAGGCAACCAGGTAAAGGTGAAAACTGCAGCTCTTGTGACACACACATACCCAGTGTCATGGTGGTGAATAATAGTTGTGAAGAAGATACTTACACAAGCGGACGGACTGCCTTTCAGCTCATTAATATTTAGTTAAACTAGCAACTCACATGATCATACGGTGGGAGAGGGATGGAGTTCTAACAGCTGACAAACTGTGAAGGAGAGAGAATAAACAGGAGGAAAAATGACAAAAAATATATCTAATTCAAATAACCATAGTTGGGATGACGTGAGCAATAACTCTAATTTGTCTTGTGGTTTATTACCTTCTGTATGTGAGTGAGGTAATCTATGCCTGTTCATTCTTCAGAAAGCAGTCATCCATGACAAGGCAAACGAGTGTGTTAGACTGGCTCCAGACTAACAAACTCTTGTATTACTCAGGTATTACATTTACATTGCTACAAAGACGTATTCAGACAGAAATTAAAAACTCTTTTTTTCTATTATTAAACCAAGGCTGAAATTTTCCATCCACTTATTTACCAGTATCATTTAAAAGCTTTATATCACCTTCATGAAAAGTGAATTCACAAATACAAACCTCAGCTCCACTCAGCTAGGATTTAAAGTCTTTTCAGATGGGGTTTTTCTAAGATCAGAATGGGCTTTTGGGGGATGACTACACACAGCAGTAAGCATGATCACTGTATAATGCTACCTTATTTAAATCTATGAGGAATCTATGCTTCTTTCTGTTATTTTGGGCAATTTGACTTGATTAAATTAAACCCAAATCATCAAAACTGGTAAAAAATATTTTTATCATAGGAGAAGGGGTGGAGGGAATGTTTTTTTGTGTTGGCTACAGCCTCTTTGGGAGAAACAAAAATTCATCTATACAAGAAGAAAGAGACATGAGAAGTCTGGTCAGTTTCTATATTTTTCCATATTGGCCATAAATCTCAGACTAAGGCAGTAAAGTGGCTGAGTAGTTAGCACAGTCTCCTCATAGCAAGGCGTTCCTGAGTTTGAGGGCAGGGCCCTTCCAAGTGGAGCTTGCATAGTCTCCCTGTGCTTCTCCCAGTGTCTCTTTCAAAAAACATACTAGGTTAAGGCTGCCTATCTTGGCCCAGAACACTCTTAAAAAAAAGAGATTCTTAATGTCAAGATGTTCACTTCATGGTTAAATAAAGGCTGGCTAAGAATGACAAACAACACATTGCTTGCTTTAGTTTTTCATGGTATTATTTGAAAAGTAAGAACCATAAAGCCTTTTGCTCACCTTCTGTTGTAACATTTTGAGAAGACAGACAGATAGTGGAAAATCTGACCTCTGAGTTCAGAGAACAGCTGTTAGAGAAACAGTTCACTTCAGTTTCACTTTGTTATTCTGCTGTTATACACTACAAAAGAGCTGTGAATATGTCATTTTGTGTGAGTGCCTCTGTGTCCCGGTGTAACCCCAGCTCTCTTCATCATCACTGGGTTTAAACCCACAGGAAGCCACACATACACCAAACCATGCAATCATTAACCTGCATCACACACACAGTAACATACACACAAACCCATATGCGTATGCCAGCTCACAAATTGCTGCACATATACATGCAGAGGCATGTGCAAACAGATACACGGGTTTACATGCACACACATAAAAAGAGCAACACAATCGGGCATGTGACAGACACGATCAAAATATCAGCACAGGTAGCACACACTTCCGACAAAACAACACAGAGTCATGCAGCCAACCAAACCACCATGAGTAGTCATCAGCTCTTCAACACACACACACACACACACACCCACATACACCCACCCACACACACACACACACACACACACACACAGACACACACATACTGAGCAGTTAGGGCCTGGAGATATGGAAGCTGCTAATGCCTCAGTTGAGGCCCGAGCAATCAATCACTGATAAAACACAGCAGCTTTATGGTCTTGGAACAAGGTGAGCACTGTTTACACACACATTCACACACAGATAGAGAGTTTGTGAAATAGAAAGTATGGAGGCCAAGGGCTGGCCCTGCACACCCTGATAAAATATGTCACCAGGTCACCATGAACTGCCACATACACACAGCTAACAATGGAACATTTTTATTCTCCTGAAACCTTCTTTACCTCTCGTATCAGCCCTGTTGAGCAAACCTTTAGCCTTTAGCAAGAGGCATGCAGTGGCCTTGTTACCAGCGACATTCAAAATATATCATAGTTGTAAAATCCTATGTATAATCACCTTAGAGTCAGAAGAGCAGAAGAAGGTTTGATTAATCTTTTTATATCAAGTAAAGAACCCATCCAAAATAAGCTCTAAAAGGTGGCTTGTTGATCCAGGGGTGTGACACATGCTCATTCCTTCAGTTTAAGCAGTTAGGGGTTCAAGTCCTAGCATCCACTAAGCTACCTCTAATGGGGCCTTGAGAAAGGCTATTTATCCTGTTTGCTGCAAAAAAAAAAAGAAAAAAAAAAGGGGGGGGTGACAAATCTTCATTTGTCCTTCTTCATTTATCTGAACAGACCCAAATATGGATTGAACAGCAACACTGTTAGCAGCATGGTGGTTCACCATGGTGTTTCCCATCACAAATAGGAAATTCTTTGTACTCAACACTTTATTCATTCCATCTGCCTATTTTTATCCTGAGGTGACATAACACAAAAAACAAAGAGACATCTGCAGGTATAAATGGTAAATGGGCTGGTACCCTTTTCTACTCTAACAGAGCACTCAAAGCATTTTTTACTACAAGCCACATTCACCCATTCACAGACACATTCATACTGTGGTTTATTCTATGCATATGCTTAAAGGCATAGAGGATCCTGGGATTGAGGCGCCCTGTGTGTGCAGAACTAGTATGACGATGTCTGTATTTATTCACTCTCTGTATGCAGTGTAGGGGCTATACAGATTTTAGCAGTTGTAACATACAGCATGTTTATAGTGTGTGTTTGTGTGGCAGCTCTGACTCATTTTAGACCTCACCAAGAGATTTAGCTCTGTTGTTTTTTGGGTCACTGGATTTTGTAGTCTTCTCAAGGCACTTTACACTAGAATCCACCAACATTCACACACTGTCATTCAACCCTTTAATTTTTTTTTGTATACAAAGAGTGCTTACACACTCTCTCTCACACACAGATACACATCCCTAGCAGTTTTAGTATCTTGGGTAAGATACCGAACCACTATGTGGACTGGAGGAGCTGGGTATCGAACCACCAGCCAGCGGACTATTGGTTTAAAACAAACACATAAACACTGGCATATCTTCACAAACTTTATATTCAGTTTTGTTGCCTAAAATTTGGCTTGTGTTCACTTTCCTGCCCTATATAGATGCAGTTAGCCTAAATATAATATTGTTTCCCAGCACAAATGAACTGACAAAAATACCAAGGGGGGAGAAAAAAAAAATTCCTGCCTCCTCCCCAATACACTGTAGGTAAAAAAAACATTGAAAATATGAAATTAAAAACTAAATAATTGTTTCTAGAAACATTTCCCTCTTAGGATATTTAACACAACTCTGTTGGCAGTTTTATTGTATGTAATTTCTTAAAGAAATAGGAATTTACTGAGAGCAACTGTTTGGAATACACTGTAACAACAAATCAGCAGTGGGGAGGTAGATGTAGATGCAGGAATGGTTTGAGAAATGTACATGGAAATTTTGATACATGTTTTTTTAGAATCAGACTCTACATTAGATTTCATTTGTAAATCCAAATAGATGCAAACTTTTCACAGCCACTTTTCAAGAGTGTTTAATAGTCAAAGTTTTTTTAAATTCAGATGAAAAGCATGAGTGATGCTTCCTTCAGAAGTCAATGATTAAATTCCCTGAACATCACCAGAATCAGAATTTTAATGACACAACAAGTGCAATCTAGCTTTTATTAGGTCTCTGCCCTGCCAACCCCATCCCCCCACCCCTACTTACAACCCAGCACACACTCTGCAAACACATCACACACACTTTAAGCAAACTGACCCACACACAGTGACCAAAGGGATCCACCAGCACTGCAATAACAACGTAACAAGGTGACAGACAGACACGCAGACGGAGTCATGGAGAAGATGGGAGGCCAAAACAGCTGAGGGTCCAAATTGATTCTAATTGACTTCTGCACAAACACATGCTCAGACACACACACACACACATACATATACATGCAGGGACACACACACTGAGGGAGAACACACACACAGACACACCCTGACCCCAACCTCACATACAAACAGGTAATGAACAGAGTGACACACAGTAGAAATGACAGAGCAGTATGGAGACAGAGTGTCTGGCACCATATGTTTCTGTATCACTCAGCCTCTTTAGTTTATTACTCTGTTATTTATCAGCAGTAATGAGCTCAGAACTTCATGGCCTCACCCAGCTTTTATACAGCAGCCTGAGAGGAGAAAAACACAACTATTCCCATCAGTCATTTTTATCACGTATAGAACAGCAAAGTGAGAGACGTGGCTGGTTACATGTGTATGTTCATCAATGTTATAAATATTCTTTTAATCATATTCTCAACACAGAAACTTGAGCTTCTCCTTAAAACTTTGAAAAATGTTTTCTGATGTGGCAATTAGTTTGACAATTTTTTTTCCACTAAAGGAAACTAAGTGGATAAAAAAAATCTTTTAGTCCCAGCTTTTCATTCAAGTGTTGAGCATGGCAAGGGGTTCTAAATATAACTCTTACATGAAGGAAGCAGCCCTAATGGTGCCTTAAGTGGGATCTTGTTTTTCATCTTTTCTGGAAGAGTCCATTAGAGCTTCCTCTTATGTCTTTTATCCACTTCAGCTAAATAGATATTTTCTGCAGATTTTAGTTCATACATTGTAAGACTTACAGAAAAAAGCTTCATTATATATTGTTTTTATATTTTTTTCTTGTGTTTTCTGCCATAGGACACGTATTTTTTGTTTGCTATATCTATAGCCTAAATATAGTAATATATACTGAAATTATTAATATGAAATATTGGTCCTTAAATTATAGTCACTGGTGCTGTTTTCCTCTTGGAAATGGATTCTTCACCACATCAGCTGCTGTGAATGTAAAAAACCTAAAAATGACAAGACTGATGACCACAGCAACAGAAATGTAAGCCAGGTTGTGAAAGAAACTGTCGGTCACAAGCGCTTTGTTTGGAACCACACAAAACCACAGCAGAAAACTTTCTAGGTGTGGCACTTAAAGATTGGACTTGAAAAAATTGCATTTTAAAAATGGGAAAGTTCTTAAACAATAATAATTAAACAATTATCATGATCACCAAATTAAAAAACAAACAAACAAACAAATAAACAGCAAATAAGTAAACTGTTATTTAACATTTTAATGGGCAGCCTTCAGAGACGTGAAGAACATGCCTTTTGATATGTCATGACCTGAGACTTAACAGCTCAGCTTGACAGACGTATTTTGTAAGACCTTTGAAGACAAAACTATCAGGAGATTTCCCAACAATATCAGAGTATTTAGCCATCATCTGAGATCACATTTGTCAAGCTGGTTGAGTCTTTGTTGTCTGAAATTGATTCTGAATTTGATATTTTAAAATAATGCTTTGGGTGTTTGTGTAAATTGTTCAAAAGGCCAGTGTCTTTTCCTTCTTTTTTTTTCCCCTTTCTGAAGCTCGTTTAAAAAAAGACTAAACCCTGAGTGACCTTTGTATGGCACACACACACACACACACACACACACACACACAGTATCTGTTTGGTACCATGCCAGCAGCTCTGTGATGTTATCAGTCATTTATTCATTACACCAGGCTGTAGTATTTGCTGGAGTGCTGCCAGCAGCCTGCTGTGTGTAAGTGTGTTGTACAATGAAAGAAGGAAATGCCATCATATTTTCTGACTTAATCCTTAAGCAGCATAACACCATGTTCAAACATCGAGTGCTCTGTCTCTGTATTAAGGCGTAAATCCAATTATTAAACCATATTTGTTCAAAGAACTGATAAACAGTAAGCTTTTCTCAACCAGGTGTTAGACACCTTTTACTTGTTGTGATTTCCTCAAATGTTGTGTTAAAATGAGGTACAAACAGGTACAAGCATCCAACCTTTTTTTAAAAAAAGAAAAAGAAAAAAGAAAAATCTCAAATGAGGCTAAATTTAATTTGTTTTTTAGTCTAAAGGGAATTTTCAAAAACAGGTCAATCTTCAGCCTGGAATTTTAAATAAACTAGCCGGTTTTCAATGATCAGCTATTGTGCAGAGAAAAATTCTTTCTGTTGCCACTTTGACAGATGGTTTTGATATACTATTTGAAAATAATTTGTGTAAAAACAGTACAGGAAGCAAAATTTAATTTACTCAGTGCATACCAGTAAAGTAGTAAACACTACCCAGCAATGTGGATAATTTTAAAAACCCTGATCACATGTTGAGATAATCATAGTGAAAACTAAATTTTAAAAACTGCAAATTGACAGATTATTGTGAAGTGGCATGATCAAATTGTTGCTTGATGGTCTTATTTAAAGAAAAAAATGTTAAGTTTTTGTTTTAAAAGTACTTCATTAGGGAGACTGACTCCTGTAAAAACCTTAAGCTCAGTTGACTTTTAAAGCAATTCACTCTACGCCCATCACTTTGTAGCTGGCTGGTGGCCGCTAGTGGAACATTCAAGGCTCTGCTTGCTTAAGTAACCCTCAAGTATATTTACCACCCCATCATATGTCACTGAACGGTATTCTGCATTCACACTGGCAGTTGCTTCATGAACTTTGCCTGAAATGTGACTTTAGTTTAACTTGGTACACACCCACTTTGCATTGCTAATGGTTTTTATTCCTGTCATCACTATGTGTTGCTGAATTTCACTGACATTTTCTGGTCTCAGGTAGCTGCATCACTGCAAGTCTCTTCCTGCATGTGCCTATTCAGGGTGGATGAAAAGCTTAACCTGAAAATAGAGTTTAGCACTCGGGCAAACCAACATGACATATGCTAGCACAAATGAAGGGCAGCTGATTTGGTCCCTCACATCCCCTGAAGGTGTAAAACTAAATATCTGAACAAGACAATCAGCTGATCAATGTACTCTTACATTCTAAACTTGAAAGTAAAAAATAAGTCAGTCATAAGAAAGCTATTTTCCCATTACACTGAATCTGTTTACATATCATTATTAGATTGAAATCTAAATTGTTGAAGAAAAAATAAACGGCAACTGCACTAAACAAATGATTAGGCAGCAAATCAGAAAGCTCTCTGTTGCTTTTTGTCCCCTTTGTGTGTTAAGTCCGATTTTGTGTAAACATTTGATTAAAGTTCATATGTAAAGTCTATCTGGTAACTGGTAAACTTGATAAAAAAAAATCTTTCATAAAGGTAGCCTTATTGGATATGTCTTTGTGTTTACACGTTTCTAGCGTGTTTCTAGCGTGTTGTCCTTTTTTTAACAGAGCTAGTGCCACTGATGGTGGATCAGTGTGTGTCACAGTGAGAGTGACAAAGAGGTGCTAGCCTTTTAATTACACAACTGACACATGTAGGAATGCAGGGAGTGGGGTGTGTGTGTGTGTGTGTGTGTGTTTGTTTCGGCCCCGACCCGGCCCTGGCCTTGTGCCACTGTGCATGAATGTACATATGAATGCTTTAAACCCTCTTTGTCGGTGTGGGTGAGTGTGTGTTTGTGAAATGCAATGCGTCCCAGCTATCCCAAACTGCCGTCAGTTAGCTAGCTCACCTGTCGTGCGGCACGAAGCCCAAAGCAAGCACAACAGCAGCTGAAGGGGTCAAAGTGCATCCAACAGTATGTGCGAGTATCAGCTATTGTTGTTCTTTCTCCTTTTTTTCACCCCACCTTGTGTTCAGTAACTCTAGTCTTTTTATAGCCGCTTCTTTACCACACACACGCGCACAGTGATGCTGGCAGTGAAAGCTATGCTCCTGCTGTCGATTTTCAATTCTCCCTCTTTCTCTCTGTCTCTCCCTCGATCAGCCACAGTGCAGATCAGCTTTCACACC